>LBNU01010833.1:38016-60370 GCA_014162995.1 Artemisia annua | reverse complement strand
AAGGTCATCAATTCACCATGGATCTTATTCTCTGAATATTCTAAGAATTGACTAGCCCATAAGTATATGGCTTGTGGTAAAGGCAGTGGAAATCCATATTGGTTATCAATTCACCAAGGGTGTTTCCTTTAAGAATTGGCTAGTCCTGAGCAAACGGCTACAGGTAAAGACAACTCAAATCCGTTTATAGTTGATGATTTACTAAAAATCATATGGTTATCAGTGTACCATGGTTTAAAAACTTAAACATTTGGCTACTCCAGTAGTAATGGCTATTGGTAAAGAGACATCCAATCCATTATTTTCAATGATTCACCTCTCACAGGAGTTAATACATCTGGATGTGATGAGAATAGTATGAAACTAATCTGTTTTGATGTATCTAATGTCATATGTTGCTGCAAAGATATTGTGTTTCAAGCTTATTCATCATAGAGATGTTATCTTTTTGATTCTTTGTTGCTGATGTTTGAAGACAATCCTCTAGTGTGCTGTGTTTAAAGATCTATCAAGAAATCTTGAACTTAACCCAGGTCAAATTCAATAATAGGGGAGGATTGTTGGGAATTCTGCTGAGTGTGAATTCCACTGATGGTTACTGCTGAAGGAAATCTGCTGAATACCAGATTCTGCTGATGAAGTATTACTGCTGAAGACATAGTTCAGCATGTTTAGTTTCTGCGGACTTAGTAAAACCGCGTATTATGTAATGTAGTTAGGATATGCATGAGTTATATTAGGAAAAGATAATGCATATTATTTAAAGTTTATAGAAGATACGTTTCTTGGGAAACGGTTTAGGTTAGGGTTCCTTGTCTATAAAAGGAACACAAGTTTATGTTTGATGTAACGAACGAGTTTACAAGTTTTCAATATATAATCCTTAGAGGATTAAGCGTTCTTAGTATTTATTGTTTATGCTTGTATTTGTTTTCCGCATTAGAGTACAAGCTTTGGAGATTCTCTATTAGAGTGTTTGTGATTACATAGACACTGCTAACGATCAACGAGAGCTATAAGATCTATCAAGGATACATAGATTCAACACCATCTACATTTTTGAAGGAGAGCGAGGTTAAACGCTTTCAGTTCGCTATACCCAATCCACCATTATCATGAGATGCCAAAATATTATCCCATTTTATCCAAGCCATCTTCTTTTGATCTCCACTACCGGCCCAAAAAAACGAGGCCTGAAGATATTATAACTTTTTTAAAACAGATTTCGGGCCGTTGAACAACGATAAGTAATATATTATGAGGCTCCCTAGCGCCGGTTTAGTTAAAGTTAAACGTCTTCCAATAGACAATAGGTTCGGCTTCCACGTAGACAGCTTGCGACAAAAATGATCAATCAAAGGCTGCCAATTCACTATCAACTTCATATTGGATCCGATCGGGAATCCGAGATAGGTGAACAGTATAAATCCGAAGCACAACCTGTTTCACGGGCCATGTCTTCAATTTCTTCTGATGAAACTCCAATCCCATTCACAATTGATTTGATATGTTGAGTTTGAGGCCAGAGGCAAGATAGAAAACTTTCATCACACATTCACACGTATAATGTTGTCAATATCTTGCCTATTCCAATTAGAAACAATAACAATGTCATCAGCATAATAAAAATATCGAAAAAAAGAAAGAACAAATTCGAATCTGCCTCAACGCATAGTTTCTGATGTGTTTTTTATTTTTTATTTTTTTTTTCTTTCTTTTTGGTAACCATGATTTTCGACCTTTTGACCGACTAATCCACGGGATTTGAACTTACCTCCACACAGACTCAAACCGGGTAAGCCCTCCCTTTTGTATCTTAGAGTTTATAGCTTTCTTTGTGACTGCAAAACCATGTCTTTGATGTTTAGCGAGAGGGAAAAAAAATCCATGCATGGTTTGCTTACTATTTTCCATGAGGTTTTAAAAATATATTGTACCATATTTATATATTAACATTTGACAAAATTGTTTTACTGTTCATCTACAATAAACTCCATTTGTCAAATGAATAAATACCTCATGAACTTTACTAAAGGGATCATTCTATATCTAGCAACCAAAACTTCAAAATTTCATATTTTTCCAAACACAAAATGCACAAGTAAAATGACTTAAAACACGTGTGGAGGAAAGAAGTTTGATGTTTTAATTGGTTAAATATGAATTGACCTTTTAGTAAAATACAAAATACACTTTATCCCTCCTAAACTTGTATGTTAAGTGTTAACACCTCATAAGTTTTATTACAATAACAAATTAACCCCTTAACCATTATTTTTTTCTATTCGATAAATGTAAAACCACCCCTTATCTTTACGGAATTAACCTTTATATTTTAACTTCTTAAGTTTACTGATATAACAAAGGGATAATTGTCAAAAAATGTATGTTAGTTGTCACTTTTGCTTTGTTATGCAGTAAACNTTTTTTTTTTTTTTGAACGGCTTGTAAGTTGTTAGTGGTTCAGGTAGCAGTGGCATCCAATTGGGCAGTATGCTGACCCTGAACTCCGCCTGTACTTGAATCACGTCAATTATCCTATAACAAACTAACCCCTAAACTTATTAAACTGTGGTTTGTTCTTCATTCACATCATTTTCCTTGTTAACATCTTTTATTGGGAAAACACATTCTTTTAAAACTTTATTTCATAGCTACAAAGTAAATATTTTGCACCCGCCACACAAATCCCTCGTTTATAATCAAAATTTAAAAGTAGAGTGTGCATGTATTCACTAGTTACATTTATCTGACGTGTAGAAGGTAAAATTTACTCGGTAAATCAAATCATTATCTGGATAAAGTGGACAAATGATGTTATGGCGCGTATTTGAAAAGTCCAATTATGAGCCCATATATGAAATAAACATGGCCCGTGTTTAAGCCCATGTTATTAGTGATGCCACTTTCGTCACAATCTCTTTGCTCAACTTCTTGTTTACTTTGTTGAAAGTTAGCTCAGGTACCATTTGTTACATTTAAACGAATATTAGATCATCATCGTCGAATAAACACTTGTAAAGTTATAAGCTAGTCTGATACGCACATAAAGACCAAGTCTTTATCGCTCGTCAAAGTGGAGATTACTATTAGATTCTATGAATGTTTGTCAGTACGTGTCCTAGTTTTTAGGCTAGTCACAAGCAACCTCTCCACTTTGTGGAAGTTCATGCATGCATATTTCCCTTTTGTAAGTTAGTGGGTCAAGTAGTTAGAGTGTAGTCTGCATATTTTACTCATATAAATATGTAACATTCGCATGAAAGAAATCGGAGAAGAAAAAGAATGAATTAGTTCTTAGTTTAGTTATAGTTTAGAAGGAGAATAACCATCTCGAATCGGTTTCTATCAATGGTGCCTTCATCGACTTACTCGACACCTCCAAGACGATGCCCACCTTCCCTACAAGAATCCATGGCCTCCCTGGCCGATAATATATCCAAATTCATTGCATCTCAAACCGCATTCACCGCCCAACTCAAGATTAACATGGAAAAACATAAACAAACCTTAGCCTTCATCTCATCGATCTACCAGGCTAACCAACGAGAAACCAACACACCAACTATCGCCACACCACACACATGCACACAACAAGTTATCACAACACCACCGCTAAATACCAAGAAACTTGAAATCACCTCGACAGACGTTGTCACCCAAAACATCACTATCGTCAACATGACTACAACCATCACCAAGACCGACATCGGGGTCACCACCTACACTCCTCCCGTGTTGTCGCCAATAATCCAACGTGATATGGTCACCTTCCATTCAACCAACATTCATCAAACCTGCGACTTTTCCACACTGGAGGACAAGTTAGAAGCCAAACCAGTTCGGTTTTCGGCCTCACTCTTTATCACCCTTGGTTTTCGATGCATGAAGATATGTCATTCTGGTCACCCATACTATCCACCAAAGTTTGTTTTTCTCCAAACCGAACCGAAACCACCTTGGACACCACCTGACACGAGATACACAGCCATGAGCCTTGAGGACAAGGCTCGTTTTCAGGCGCGGAGTATTGATACGCACATAAAGACCAAGTCTTTATCGCTCGTCAAAGTGGAGATTACTATTAGATTCTATGAATGTTTGTCAGTACGTGTCCTAGTTTTTAGGCTAGTCACAAGCAACCTCTCCACTTTGTGGAAGTTCATGCATGCATATTTCCCTTTTGTAAGTTAGTGGGTCAAGTAGTTAGAGTGTAGTCTGCATATTTTACTCATATAAATATGTAACATTCGCATGAAAGAAATCGAAGAAGAAAAAGAATGAATTAGTTCTTAGTTTAGTTATAGTTTAGAAGGAGAATAACCATCTCGAATCGGTTTCTATCATAGTCACATCATAAAATTTCGAAAAAGTTGACAACTCGGTCTAACTGTAGATCAAGTAAGATGGCTCTTATTTACACATATACATGTCTAGTTTTGAGTTTATTGTCATTTCATGATGTTAGATATGACTGTGCAACTCGATAATCCTCAATTCCTAGCCATGTCTCTTTGGACCAACACCAGATGCACAAACAATAACGATTAAAGATACATGTCATTTTATTTATTTATTTTTTTCACATAACCATAACATATATGATGAAAATAACATCATATAATAATTTCTATTATTTGAAATATCATTTGTTTGATCTAGCATTATACACATGAATCATCAACAACGAATCACACTTACTGTGTTCTTTGAGTTATGATTTGATGGGAAATGAGAGAAACGGGAATGGTTTTTGTGTTATAGAGTTTTTCTTTAAAAGCTTTTTCAATGTTTGTCGCTATAACTTAGCATTAAAATATTGCAAAACTAGTCTTAGGATCATCTCCCATTACTTGACTCAAGTTGGGCATTTGTGAGCGATTGGATTTGATCCAATGGCTCAAATCAAAAGAACTTGAGTCAAGTTGGTTTTCCAACTTGAGACAATCCCCATCTTATTTGCATATGCTTAGGCTATATATTTGCATCAAATGTACTTTCAAATAATCAAACTACATAAAAATACAATTAATAGAAAGAAAGAAATTAAGCAAAAATATTGAGTTCATTTTGATTGTGTTGATAAAAAAAACACATGAAATTATATTTTATATCAATTAATTTTTATTATTGAGTAAAAGCTAAGAGTTTCACATGAAAAAAATATTGTTTAGTGCAATGAATATATATATATATATATTTTTTTTTTTTGCTTGTTTACTATTATTTACATTAAAATAGTGTCAAATTTAGTGTGAACAATAGAGAACATTTTCAGTACATTTTGCACTATTTTAGTGTAAAAAGTATATTTGATGCTAGCATTAAAAATGCTCTAAAGAATAAAACATAAATTGGAAGAGAAATAATAGGAACTTTTCTTAAAACATCTTCAGCCCAATTTTAGAAAAAAAATTGAAAAGTAACATTAATAGTTTTAAAAGTACATATTTCGCTAAATATGTTTTTGAAGTACAATGGTGATCTAAAAACTCCAAAAAAAAAAAAAAATGCTAATCAACACTCCATTTACTTTTCTTTGTCTTTTCCATTTCTTTTTCTATTTCTCTGCTTAAAACTTGAAAATAGAGAGCAAGTCTAACAGGATTCACGTTAGATTAATGTTGTTAGAAATCTCTCAAGATTCAAAGCAAAAAAAATATATAAATAAAAAATAGAGATGATGTCCTATGCTTAAAATGTACTCGTATTTGTTTCTAATAGTTTTCTTTATACATAAAATTTACTAATTTTCAAACTCTTTTTGTAAAAACAATTTGGTAAAATAATTCTTCTTTTTACTTACCGGTAGCGAAAACATTAATCTATATATTAACGTTGTTAACCTCTAGTCTTCCAGTAGCTTAAGTTTTGAAAAACTTTTATTATGCAGATGCAAAAATACCTAAAATTTAAAAAAAAAAAAAAAAAAAAAAAAAAAAAAAAAAGTTATAAGTCGTACATAGCGATAAAACTTTACGGTTAGACTTAGATGTATGAGTTATGAAAATCGCAAGCTTTAAAAATCAAAAGACATGTATGTACATTGGAAATACAAAAAATATAGGTTTACCAAAATAAGAAACCTAAAACGATAACTCAAATAGCCTTATTATCGAGACAACTTTAATATTACTATATTAACTATAGTCATAGTAAAATGAGTGCCACAACTTACAATATTTCCTCTCACATTCTAAACTATTCACTTGTCAGTTTAAGCCGGGTGTGTGACTAAAGCCAGCTTCACAGAAGCTGAGCCTAGCCAAGCCAAGAAAAAAAGAATTGGGTATTTGTTTTAACTAAGAGCATCTCCAATGTATGCACTAAAAAATTGCACTATCATAGTTCTAAATAAGCATATTTAAAGAATGTGCTTGTACTAAAAAAGTTTTAGTCCAATGTGTTAGCACTAAATATACTTTAAAGCAAGTGATATACATAATTATACAATAAATAAATATAAAAAAGATTAACTAAAATCTATTAATATCGGGTTCTTTTTTATCGTGTTAACGAATGCATATCAATAATATATTTTGCATGAATTACTTATATATATATGAATTATCAAAGGATTAGTAAAAGTAATAACTTTTTAAATCAAATAATAATGTTTAGTGCAATGAATAGTATTGCATTAAATACAGTGCTTTTTGCTTGATTACTATTCAATGCATTATTTTAGTGCAATGTTTAGTGTCTACATTGGAGAGGGATTTTGATACATTTTGCACTATTTTAATGCAAAAAGTAAATTTAATGCTTACATTGAAGATGCTCTAATAAGTTGTGAGTTGAAGTACCACACTTATGCGATGCGTAAATTATATAGTTTAGTTTCTGTATGAATTGGTCTCATAAGGTTGAATGTAATAAGGAGACCTCAATACCGCATTCATCGCCGTTACCTCAATATCACATCAGGTTTCTCTTACTACAACCAACTTCACCACCAACTTAGTGTAAATAAGACAATCAACTTCACCACCAACTTAGTGTAAATAAGACAATCAACTTCACCACTAATATATACACCACTTAGACATATATATATACCCTCCAAAATACACACACATTCAAAAACATACAAAACACACACTCATGACTCGGCCTTGGCTAAGTCCGAGTCTTGCAAATTGCTATTTGGAAGACGCGTCATCGTGGTCTAACAATGCGTCTAACTTGTGGCAGCAAAGACTAAGACTCAATATTCGCTTTGTTATTAGGCTACTCCCAATAACAACCCTCAACGACCCTTATTTTTCCTGCTATATCAACTTTCTCTCTCCTGCGACCTACTGCCGACTTTTTAGGTACAATAAAGTGACCTACACTACAAAAAACACACTCCACAAAAATATATTTTAATTAAATAAAAATACACACAACACACACACAAAACAAACACTCAACCAAGTGGCTGTTCGGTTGTATACTCAACCCACATGTATCTCAACCGATCTTGACCCTCAACCCCACACAAAGACAATTCCTTGCAACTCTCACAACCCAATCGGACAACCCAGTCGATTGAGGGTCTTATTGAGGTAGCTTTACGGGTGGGAAAATAATTGATATTTCTAAAAGTATGACTAAACTTGTGCCTAAATAAACATGACGATAATTTATTGGTTCGTAAAAAAGTGAGTCCTTCTTCGGTCATACTGACACGTAAAATTAAAAATACATTTAAACATAAGTAGTAGTATTAAAATATATTTAATGAGTGGTAAAAAAACTTGTACTTGTAAAAAAAAACAAGAATCAACAGAAATATAGGTACCAAAAACGGTAAAGATTCCATAGTTACAGCCCTAAACAACAGCTGTACCTTAGATACTGCCTTTTACACACCGTCAAATGACTCATGACGGACTAGCCAAAGGATAGATAACAAAATACGACACCGTTTCAGTCCCCTTATATAAAACCCGCTTTTATTACTAATATCTGTCTGTCATATCATATTTTTTTTTTCTTAGTCAAAATTAATTTGTTTGTCTCGAGTTGTCTCTCTTTTGTACGGACTTCAAATCCCTAGGTTCGTACGCTCTCACTTTCATTTTCACCTAATTATTTCATTATTAACTCACTTGTATGTGATTTAGATCGATTTTTAATGCTGTTTTTTGAGTTGTTAGGGGTTGTGGTTTTACTGTAATTGAATTTAATGAGTTTTTGTTTTGTTTATATAAGTTTTCACAATTGTGGTTGTGGTTAGATGTTTTTTGTTAATTGATTGAATTTTTGTTATGTAATGTGGTTTTATAATTAAGTTGATTGATTTTTTGTTTTTTTGTTTTTAATGTTTTTTGTTTATGTTGTTGTTGTGGTTGAATTATTGTTTTTGTGCATTTATTTATTGTTGTTTCTGGTTTTTAAGTGGGAGATTTTAGGCCTTAAATTTTTTTTGTCATGGATTATGAGGTGTTTGCGCGTAAAATGATTCCTATGATAATGTTATACATTCTATGATAATGTGATTTTGTTTCGTTTCGTATGCTGAAAATTTTTTTGTTTCTAATGTGCAGGGCTGGGATATCAGCTTTTGATTCCTGGGAAGTTTGTTATTGGAATTTTTTAAAGTAACGGTTTAGGTCAAGAGCTGATTTAGCTAGGTTAATCATCAGTGGCTTTTGGTCATACTTAGTACATTAGTTACGTGAGTGATTTTGGGTTATATACGATATGATAGAAGAACAATGTTACCATGTTGGAAGGACTTTGACAGCAGTCGTGTGATCCTACACGTGTTTAGGCTGTGTTAGGGTAAAGGTTATTTATTTAGTCATTTAGAGAATATTTGTGGCTAGTCAAACTAGGGCAGAAGTGAACAAATATGGAAGCGCCAAAAAGAGTGTTTCCTTTAGATGCAAATGGTTACAAGCTATATGAGGAAATTGGTGAAGGAGTCAGTGCCTCCGTGCATAGGGCGCTCTGTATTCCATTGAACGAAATAGTTGCGATCAAGGTTCTTGATTTGGAAAAGTGTAATAATGACTTTGTAAGCTCTTCTCTTTTTCTTTCAACGTATTCAACGCGTGGTTTATTAAAGTATTCATTGATGTTTCTCGATTTAGTCATATTCTAAATATGTACATAGTTTTACCAAAGTCGCTTTTGAGGTTTAGGGTTATATTATACGCTCATAACCTTAAACCTAAAAAGTAAATGTTGGGTTACCTGAAGCAAATTGGTTGGATTCACATAGTTCCCGACTTACTCTACTCTTAATCTTAGCTATACTCACTATTCATATGTTAATGCCTTATTTTGCATTTGAATTAGGATGGCATCCGTCGGGAAGTTCAGACCATGAGCTTGATCAGTCATCCAAATTTATTGCGGGCATATTGCTCTTTTCCAGCAGGGCAATACCTTTGGGTTGTTATGCCATATATGGCTGCAGGATCATGTCTTCACATAATGAAATCATCTTTTCCAGATGGTTTTGAAGAGCCTGTTATTGCTACATTGCTGCGAGAAGTCCTTAGAGGGTTGGTTTATCTTCATAATCATGGACATATTCATAGAGACGTGAAGGTATTACACACAGTCTCTTATTTTCAATAACAAAATATGTGCATTCTTTAGTTTCTAATAACACGAGCAACGATGATAATTGTAGGCAGGGAATATATTAGCTGATTCTAATGGTTCCATAAAGTTAGCAGACTTTGGAGTATCTGCATGCATGTTTGATGCTGGTGATCGGCAACGGTCAAGAAATACTTTTGTTGGAACTCCTTGTTGGTATGTTTCATGTTGCGCAGTTAATTTTGGTGTTGTTTTGTTCTAAACTATTCATTATCTTTGAATGTTCTATATTAGGATGGCACCTGAAGTTATGCAACAATTGCATGGATACGACTTTAAGTAAGTCGTGAACTAGTTGCTAATTTATTGTTATACAATATTTCAATTATATATTTAGTCGCTTATACTCGATGATTTGTTGTTTAAAGAGCTATTTTGCGTGTAACAGGGCAGATGTCTGGTCATTTGGAATCACAGCGCTCGAACTTGCTCATGGCCATGCACCTTTCTCGAAGTATCCACCAATGAAGGTAACTGAATATCTTCTGAGAATTTATCATTATGTAAAAATAAAGAATGTAAGGAAGGATTCTAACCACTTCACCCCTTTAACCTCACTGTTCAGGTTTTGCTTATGACTTTGCAAAATGCACCACCAGGTCTCGATTATGAACGGGACAAAAAGTTCTCAAAGGTTTGTGTCATCCCGCAGTCAATGTAATTCACCAAAATTTAATGCTAACTTTACGTGTTATATTCAGTCTTTTAAAGATATGGTTGCTGCTTGCTTAGTAAAAGACCCAAAAAAACGTCCTAATTCAGAGAAGCTCCTGAAGCACCCATTCTTCAGACATGCCAAAACTGCTGATTATCTCGAACGTACCATTATTAATGGTCTTTCTCCATTAGGTGATCGTTTTAGGATGCTAAAGGTGCCATGCTAATGTCAATATATAATATCTATTATCCTTAGTTGTTTAACTAAATCACTTAGCTACCTATTCTCTAATTTCTCTAAACTTTGTTTTTTGTTGTAGGCCAAAGAAGCCGATCTTCTTTTACAGAACAAGGAATTGTATGAAAATGAACATTTATCACAGGTGAAATTGCTGTAATCATACAATCTTTCATACTATTTTTTTTGGCAAAATATCAGATCCTTGTTTACAAATTTTACAATTTTTATAATGTTTTAACAATATGCAGCAAGAGTATATACGAGGAATTAGCGCCTGGAATTTTGACTTGGAGGACTTGAAGAGTCAGGCTGCACTTGTATGTGTTACAATATGATATCTGATTATAAAAACTCAGGTGTTCTACTCTATAACGATACTTTCATTTATGGCAGATCAATGACTTGGATGAAATTCAAAGTGTAGACGAGCCAAAAAGTTTACACCAGCAAAACGGGCCCAGTGGTGTTACATTACCAGCTGAAAAGTTCCCTGAGACGTACAATGATCATTCAGATACTAAATCTAGTATCGGGGGATCATCTCAGGATACAGCTGATGATATTCCCAACTTGGAAAATTCATTTGCAGCATTTCCTATTGCGCCTCTTCAAGCTCTCGAGTAAGATCAAATATAGTATATTATCCAATTATCAGTTCATTTGAAACTGTACTTTCATATAAAGGTATAATATTAAAAGAGTGCTGTGAGATGTCAATACTCTTTACACCTTACAGTTATTCAAATTCAATAATCTGCGAGTAAAATGAATGTTCTCTTTTTAGTTCTTGTCATCTCATGCATAGTTCTAAATGAATACAGGGGATGTTTTGATATTAGCGAAGACGATGCAGCCACTGTTAGCTCAACTGATGTTGATGAAAATCCATTAGATACCGAACAGAAACTCCCTGTAAAGCTGCCAACTAAAGGTATGGACCAAGAAACTGATAAAGATGGTGCCGAGATTCTTGGACAACAAAAGTCAATACAGAAAACTACCATCCCTGGGCCAAGAAAAGCTATGAGCGGTTCATTGCTACCCGAAAATGTTGTTTCTCCTAACAAGTTAGTTGGCAATGGTGAAAGGTAATGATCTTCCTCTCATTATTTAATTTGATAATATAGTTGGAAAGAAAATTCGTGACGTATGTGGGTCTGCCCTGGTATACTTTTGTATTTTAGTGAATTAGCAAGTAATTTGTTCTCAAAATAATATGAAGGGAATATAAATCGAGATTCCGAATCGAGCGCAATCACAGTGGTCCATTACAAAATCTTCAGAAGAATAGCATGACCAACTCGTTATCTGGTAACCCATTGTTGACTTTTAATTACACACATGTTTGTTCTTTTATTGTCTTCCCTTTATAAGCAGCTCTTTAATTCTGTGCGGTTTAGTAGACAATGTACCAGAGGGATCTGTGGTCCAACGTAAGGGACGCTTCAAAATCACAGCAGATTCGGGTCCCAAGGTACACAATTACCAACTTATTTTTGCTCTCTGCCTTGCTTGTACGTGCAATTTGTATGTATACACATATACTGGTATACACATGCACAAGGTTTTGTAACAGATGCCTTTCCTTTTCCCTTCAGCCCCAAGTTCTTAATCCAAGTTCAGGTGGCATGCCTAGTCCTCCAACTCCAAGTATACCAGCTGCCTCGCTTCTTCCGTCGTTGCAAAGCATTTTGCAGCATAATACCACACAAAGGGTATGCACCTGCACCTGCACCTGCACCTGCACCTGATTAATCTTGATTTGTTCAACTTCTAGTTTCTCTCTAAGTTGCTACTTTTTTCTGTTTTCAGGAAGAAATACTTCGATTAATCAAGTCTCTGGACCAAACTTCTGGTTCTTCTTCTTCTTCGTCATTGAATGCCGGCAATTCTGGTGTGCAGGTGGAGACAGGAAACAATGGTTTTTCACAAGTAATGGAGCTCTACCCCAATAAGAAGTTTCTTGTGTTGTTTACTGCATGCTTAATTATTTATTTCTTTAATGATTCATTCAATGTTAATAGCTCGTTAAACACATGCAGGTCCCTAGTCCAAGGGAGAGAGAACTGCATTCTCAGGTGATCCAGTTACAACAAAGGTACTGACACGCCATCTAATTTAATCAAGCTGAGTCCTTTATGCTATATGTGCACATCTTCATGTAAAGTTGTGAAATTGCAGCATTGGGAGTCTCGTCGAGCAATTGCAAAGACAGAAGGCGAGAAATGTTGAGGTTTGTTCACATCCTATCTATTTTGTGCGCTGTCACTTTCTGTTCTGATTATATATATGGGGACATTTTATATTACATCTGTTTTATAAAATCTGCAACGGTTTCTGTGAATTACCCAATGAAATTGCAACAGTTTTTTGTAAAGTAGCAAATGCATATCTATTTTGCCTGTTACTGACTAAGCTAAGCAAGATTATTTGATAACTTCTTCACATAGAAATTCACCATGTTCCAAACTATGTGTCAACTCGTTATTTATTCTTTATGGCATGAAAAGAGTTAAGTATAACCCCTCTTTTGGTTCTTGTAGCTGGAAAAGAAATTGAACGATATGGTGAAGAAAAATGGCATTAAAGAGTGATAACGACGAAAAGGCGATGACGTACAGCTTGTGAGATCTTCTTGACACATCCTGACAAAACTTGCTGTTCTGTGTGTATCTGAGCTTACAGCTGCGCACCATCGAGGTTGTGTTGATGCTAGTAGTATACATTTTTATTTATTGTGAATATTAGGAGGGGAAACACAGGAAAATCTGAGTTGCAATTCCTAATATACACCATCTTAGATAAATGAATTCCCCCCAAATGTTGAAAGTTATGGACAAAGTTGGATGTCTAGTCCTCTACAACAAAAAAGAGTGACTGTTGACCAAAACAAGATTTGTTTTAGAAGGTTTTTTCCATTGGGGGTTGAAAATGTGATTTTTCATATGTTTCTTCAATAGTTTNCTTCACCTTCTCAGTTGGAATGAGAAATGATCAAATCTATTTTTGAATAGGGGATGACACCAGGCTCACATATAGATGCTACATTTTTGTGCCCCGCACTCTCTTGCCGGAAGTATTTTTGGAAGCGGTCTATTTACCCTCGGGTAGGCCAGGGGTGTGACCGTCTACATACTACCTCCCCCATACCCCGTTTAGGCGGGATTGGGTATAGTTGTGGTAGGATGACACCAGGCTCATTAGAGTTGAGGTTTATCAAGTTAAGTGCTTTTTTACTAAGCTTGAGTAAAGCTTGCACAATTGAGTGTGGTTTCTTATAAACGTCTCCCAAGATATTCAAGCTCTAAAATTGAGATGAGATGCACCTTGAACTAGCTTGACCTTAAGGCTGGTTTCTATGGGAGTGGTCCACCACCACTATCCCACCACCACCATGACATTTCATGCGCCAACCCCATAGAAGAGGTCTCAACCGCGCGCCAAGGTTGGGTTTTTTTGCACTATAGTGGTGGTTTGCACCACCCTTATGTGTGTGTGGCTTTTATCTTTTATTTATTTGGTTTGTGAGAGATATATTGTGGGGTATGTTTGTATAAAGTGGGGTAAGGCGGTGATAGTGGTGACCATAGTATCTGGCCTAAGGGGCTGTTTGGTTTTTATAAAAAACTCTTATTGACCTATGATTCGGTAAGATGTTTATTGCTCCCGGCTGTCTAGTTTTTTCATAAAACTTTAGAGTTTAAAACTTTGAAAAGCCTCTTATTCTTTTAAGAGGTTATACAGTAAAACTTACATAAATTAATATTCGATAAATTAATAACCGCCATAAAATTAATAATTTGTCCAGTCCCAACTTGATACGAATACAAATTTGGACCCCAATCGATAAAATAATAAGATAATTTTTTTAAAACCCCAGTGTATATATACTAGTCTCAACGAAACCATAAATTAATAATTACTAAAAAATCCACATATATATAAAGGTCATACGTAATTGGAATGTTCCAACGAAACTAACTTTTTACCTATTAAAAACAATGAACTTGACAAAACTAATTTGTGAATATGAATTTATAAAATGTCAATTGAAACTTGTTTTCCTAATTTATTTTTCATCTCTAATTATACATTGTAACTAGTATATTGGACTTGAAAATTTAAAGGTCAAACGTAACACCTCTCTAAATTAATAAATTATTAATTTATCGATATACATAATAATAATATCTTGCTAAATTAATAAAATATATCGGTCCCAACACTATTAATTTATAGAGGTTTTACTGTATAACATCACTCCTCATTCTTAAATCCTTATCTCCTGATCTTGGTCTTGAATTTTTTACTACAGTAATAATTAAAAATGTAGGCTTTTAGGTTGAGATTTGTCAATGAGTGAAATTGAGGCTTTTTGGTTTTTATTACTAATAATCAAATAATGGGTTGATTACTTGTTATCAAGTGCTTTGTCAAATTATTTTAGAGGATATATGTATATATATTTTTTCAATTCTGTTTTAGTCGTAGTTTAATTCTATTTTGTGAATTTTATTTGAAAAGAAATGAAATATGTTAAATTTATTTAAAACATAATGTGATAGGAATTTTACGAAAGATTTTGATTTATTTATCTCTTATTTTATATATAATGGATTTACCTGGACTAATACATGATTTTCTTTTAGTCTTTCTGGGATTGGGTCTTATATTAGGGGTTCTGGGAGTAGTATTACTTCCCAATCCCATTTATTCTGTCTTTTCATTGGGATTTGTTTTTGTTTGTATATCTTTATTCTATATTCTAGCAAACTCGCATTTTGTAGCTCTCGTGCAGCTCTTTATTTACGTAGGAACAATTAAAAAAATAATAATAATAAAAAATAAAAGAGAGTGAATAGATTCATAGATTCGATAAATTGTAATAGAACTGATGCGTGAAAGAAATATTAGATTACATAAAGTCGACGAATAAGATTAATTAGCAATTCACTGATGAAAAAATGGCAAAAGTTAGGAGTTACGGTTTGTTTTATAGCGAAATGATTGCTTTTTGTTTATTCAGACATTTTATAAATAGATAGTATAAAATAATTAAGATTCAGACTTTTGGACTACTTTTTATATTCAGAAGTGGTATTCAGACATAAAACCTCTCCTAAGACATAAATGTCTATCAAATCAATTTCATTTTAACCCAATTACCCAAGCGTGGTCAAGTTGAACTCACCTCGACTCGTTTGCAGGCTGACTGTGACACCGTCAATTGGTTAATGCAATGACAAGGCAATAACGTCGAGTTTCACGACTTATTAAAAAAAATGGTGACATGTAACTATCTATTGCGAAAAAAGAATATACGGAGTAACTTCTAAAAATCTGTATACTCTCTGAAGTCAAACACGCAATAGCTCATTTATATGCGTTAGATGTTAAAACCAATGAGGTGCAGATACAATCAAATTGAGATATGTCGAAAGATTTATCAAATCGGCCAAACAACTTCAAAATACCAGAATAACTGTTTCTGAACCCTAACAATTTGCTCAAGACTTGCCCATGACGAATTACACAAAATCATACCATAAAAAATCCATACAGAATAGTAAAACCCAGATTACTGTTATTTCACCAACCACCAATCTAAAATGTTTGATGTCAATTTTTTTATACCGAGAGAGGTCAGTGTAGAGCATCCTTAAATCGATTGTTTGAAGCTAGCATGATTTTACCACAATCTGTTCTCAATAACAGCAGAAACGATTCCTTTAAGAGTCTCCTGAAGCAATAAAACAAAACCGTGTCATTACTAATGATAATATTTTCTATTAATAGCAATCAAGTTTGTAATCAGAAATTGAACACTACCATGGAATGGTCCTTGAGACCAAGTGAGAGAATCAATGGTTTTGAAGAGCCAGAATTGCTGTAAACAAATCAGAAGATCAAAAATTTAGCATGGGCTGAAGAGTGTAACATTGCAACTAGAAAGAAAAGAAAATATAAGAATTAGGTTGTTTCACATGGATGCTTGATGGCATGGGAACGCTGTAATTAATAACGAAGTTCAGGTATGTATAATTGTTCAGAAACTAAAACGGACCTTATGTGTTCAATAAGCTGGCGAGCACATGCCAGTAGCATCGGCTGCAGGTTAAAGCATTTCAGTGACCAAGCCAACATCATAAAGATTAAAGCTTCGGTAGTATCAGTTTATAAGCAAGCTTACCTCATCTCTTTTACCAAATATCACAGATACATTAAAAGTAGGATTATTCAACATCCCTTCCTCCTTTCTGTTAAAATAAGAACAAGCACTTAAGAAGTTTACGAAAGGTGGTCATACTTGTTAGATGCCACAAGTAAGTTTTACGTTCACATCCTATAGTCGCATTCTTGAGTCAATGTTTATATTATATAACTATTTATTCTTAAAGGCGAATACATTGAGTTGTACACAATCTTAACTAGCAGCGTTATAACAATACCTTGCATGCAAGATGGTTCCCATAGTCCCAATTTGAGTAGCAATAATCTGGCAGTGTTAGCACAATTAACAAATGCACAATTTGAATTGAAAGAAAAGCAAAAATAAGCAATACTAACTCACCATGAATTGATCTTCATAGCTAGAAATGACTACATCAATTTTACTTTCCTGTCAAGAATATGTTTGTGATCAGAATCGAGTAGTAACACATGTCCATCACATTGCAATATTTCTAAACCACATATTTCTAAGTTGTTTTCTTTACAAAGTCGATCCACTTTCACCCAAACGCTTAATGTTCTGGAATTAACATATGTCACTACGACGAGGTTAGTAGTTAAAAGCTAAATCCAATTGAAGAGGATCCATAAAACCACTAGCTATTTCTGGCCAAAAAGACTCTAAAAAACTCCTAAAACAAAATTCCGACCAAAACAATCCTAAGAAGTACAACAACCGTAGTAAGATCCGAAACCAACACAAGGGCAATCACCCAGTAAAAAGCATACAAATAACCGACAGCTATATGGTATTAAGCAAAGAAATCACTAGAGACATTATAACAAACAGTTGGCGAGCATATGCAAAAATGGCAGTTTTAGAACTCATCAAATAAAAGAAGTAAGAAAGAACCTTTATATGTATTGAGAATTTCTTGTGAGGAACAAGAAAAGAAGAGCTTGAACCATCCATGGCTTCACCAACAAGTAACAATCGAACGAGTTGAATATGTAAAAATTATTAACGGTGTTTGTGTTACCTTGTTTTTTTAAGTTTATACAAGAAAAATAAATTTTGGTTTTTGTAATGGGGTGTTAATTAAAGCTTATTAGATGAAAAAAAAAAAAAAAAAAAAAAAAAAAAAAAAAAAAAAAAAAAAAAAAGAAAAAAAAAAAAAAAAAAAGGCTTATTAGCTTTAACTTTTGGCCTTTTGGGATTATTTACAGAGTTTATAATAAGGTTTTTTTAGTGTCACTTATTTAGACGGGTGTAATTAGGGGTGATAAACTGTTCAAAACCGGATGGGACCGGCCAACCGGACCGGACCGATACCGAACTAGCCCAAAATCATAGACCGAGGATCGGACCGAATGTGTTCGGTCCGGTCCAGTCCAAGAAGGCATAATAGTCGGATTTTACGTAAACCGATTTGGACCGGACCGAGACCAAGACCGAAATAAGGAAAAAATCCGGACCTAGACATGACCGCTGGTCCTTCGATTTGGTCAGTCCGGTCGGTCATCTCGGTCTCGGTCGTTTTGGGTCTGGGATGCTCATCCCTAGGCGTAATAAGCCAAATTGAGTCGAATATCGTTAAGCTCATACACAATTTAACTACTAGAACTTGCGCAAAAACTTGACTCGAGGTTGGTTAAATTTCGAATCTCAACCTTGAAACACGACCGTCTTTTGAAACTTAAGCTCAAAACTTGACATAACTTTAGCACGCTTACATTTCAATGTCGAACTTGATATATCAACCAACTTCTTACAGACAATTCACCGACTTACAAGTTCGGTCTAGAATCTTTTATCTGCAAGCTCAAGAAAATTCTACTTTTAAGCCATGGAATGCTTGTTTAGACTAAGTGTAACAAGCTCATGCACCACGCGTGCAACACCCCCATTGACGCGTTAAACCTATTACAACTACCATTTTGCACGTGTGAAGGGTCTAACTTTTTGGTGGTTTGGTTGTCTGCTTGATCGAACGAAAGTTTAGTTCTTGGGTGCGTGAAAGTATTGTGGGTATGTTTGTTTAAGTGGGGTATACTTGTCTTGTTAGTTGTTGGTCACTATCACGAGTGTTTAGCGGTTGGTGAAAAAGTAAAAACTAATGTGGTGCTAAAATGGTGTTGATAAATGTAATCATCATTACACTTGGTCCTACAACTTTGTTGTTGTACAAACTCGGATGTTTTTCTTATTGGCATTTTTTTTTTGGCTTGTTTCATAAATGTGCCAACACAGGACAATAAAAGATTTGTTTAGCACGGATTAATAAGAAGGATCATGATCATTTTATGTTCAAATTATCCAATGAAATCCTAATGTATTGTCTACTCTATATATTTGCCGAATATATTTACTTATTTATCAATGTTTTAAAACTTGGTTTGATCTGACTGGTTGAACCGCTTGAATCAGTCGAACTGGTAACCGATGATGTTGTCAGGTCGTTGCTAGTCGTTTTTTACGTTTTTCTTAATGGTGACGACGTTGATGAAGACAGTGGCAAGAATGAAGGCTATGAGGAAGATGGTATTGAAACAAAATCATCGAGAGTGAGTGGGGGCTTCGACCATCCGTAATAGATGGTCGAATGCTCAATCGGCGAGTCGTCATCTAAGACGCGTCCTCCTATTACATGGGGTTAGTCATGGTGTTGGTTGGTCCTCATTTTCCATAACTCGGTCGAATACTTGACCGAGTCCTCTCCATTTCCTTGTGTGTGCGTGTCTATTTTTTAAATTGTTTTTGTGTGGTATTTTTGTGTTTAGGTAAGGTATGTCTATGGGTAATCGCGGTTGCGTTATTACATTAACTTGGTCAGAAAAAGGTTTTAGTGAGTTGACGCTGAAAACCGTTGAGTTTTATTACTCCCTCCGTCCCAATTTTATTGTATACGTTCCCTTTTTGGGATATCCCAATTTAATTGTCCACTACTAAAAATAGATATGGGAGTTTAACCAAGTTTACTATATTACCCTTATTTAAAATTATTACTCCCTCCGTCCCATATTAAGTGTCCGCTTACATCATGCACAAAGTTTTATAAAATTCCACTAACTACACTTTCCACTAATCAAACATCATTTTTACCCACAAAAGTCTCATCTCATTGGTTGAAATAGAATATGGACACTTAATTTGAGACATCCAAAGATTCCATTGTGGACACTTAATATGGGACGGAGGGAGTATTACATACACCTAAGGGCAAAATTGTCATTCTGTCAAAAAGTAAGAAAGAGAAAGTTGTAATAAATGTATTTTTCTTAAACTGTGTGTGTTTTGTCGGGGGATAATAATTTTGGAACGGATGGAGTAGATTAATTGAGTTAGCTACAGTTAGTTTGAATTTTAACAAAGATTGTGGGTTGTGTGGTATATAGTGAACTGGATATCGAAACAAACAAACCAAGTTGGTTTTGTGACAGTTCAATTACTTTTACACCTTAGCCATCTTAAAAATCCATATTTTGTTTTGTGCCCCTATCGTGAATTATTTTACATCTATATTATCGTTCAAATTCATGAAACATATATTCTCGTTAGATTTTACGTGTGATATTGAATTAGTATTAAATTTGACGGGTTTAAAAGTGTTTCGTGAGGTGAATTATTATAATCATGAGAGAAAAACCAATTCGACCGGCTGTCCAACCAGTTGAATGGCTACTTGACCGGGTCATTATATTGTTAAAAATATTCGATCATAAAAAATACTCGTGTTCAGTAAACCTTATCTCGGTTCCTGATATTGTTAATTTTAATTCTAATGCCGTTAATATGAGATCTTTATTTGCAGCATATGGATTCAAACTATAAAGTTTAAACATCGTCATGGTAGTGTATGAAAAAACACCTTCAATCATATAAAAAAAATACCAAAACAATAACTAAGAATTAAATCTTGAATAAAAATGCTAAACCCAAAGACGTACAAACTAGTGTAAAATAATGATTTCAAATCTAAACAGATTTAAATTACTAAAAAACGAGAAAGAAATATTGAATATAAATAAATGTACTTTAGCTTACTAGACCAGTTTCATCGGAATCTCAACAAGTCTGAAGAGCAAAAGAAATTAATTTACGAACAGAATAACACCTACCGATCGATTTATATTTACGAAAGGTGGTTGCCTGAATTTCTGATCGATACTTTAACAAAAAAATTAAAAACTAATAACAAAAAATTTACTAAAAAAAAAGGCTCAGAGTGTTGCTGTATGTGCTCAACGAACAGCTTTTTAAGACCATTCTCATACAAGAGGTGTCAGAATATTAAGCAATCAATCATCTTCGCCAATTTAACAAAATGATATATAAAAAGAAAATAAGCAATTTTGAGAAAGGGTTTTACAAAACTAAAGCGGCTGAAAAAGTTGCTAAGCTAGGGTTTTTTGTTTAATGATAGAAAAATGTGAGAAGTGGGTATTAATAGATTCCTGATGGGCTTTAGGGTTGGCACATTATGACTTGGATCTTTTTACTCTTATGGACTGTATGGGCCCAATAAGATTGAATACCTTCTTTTCTATGAACCTATACTAGTATTTTGCAAAATAATCATCTTACTAATCGTTTACACTTTACACTACGCATTCACTCAAACTGAAGGTTTTATTTTTTATTTTTTCTTTTTTCCATTTTTATCGTATCCGTTATTTATTTACACTGCGTATTTCATAAGGTAGTTAACCTTTTGGACCTTTGATACTTCGATAGCTCTTTTTTGAAAAGCACTTTTATTAACACCAAAAGGCCATTTGGCCAAGAAAGAAAACAACCAACCAAAGGCTATGAGAAAGAAGCCGAAATTTCATTTGATTTCGGCTTATATTTTGTAAGCCTTAATTTTTCGGCTTATTTTGAAACTTGTGGGCTTATATAAGTTTATTATATCATAATAAACTTATATAAGCCAACAAGTCTCAAAATAAGCCAGAAAATTGGGGCTTTTGAAATATATGCCCAAATAGGTTTATGTTTTATAAGCTTAACCAAACAGGTCTTTCCTTGACATATGAAGGATCTTATTTCGCCACTCCCATAGAACCCAAAGGAGCACATAGCATACCTCCATAAGCGCATTTTCCACTACTTTGTTGTTTAAGGAAAATGTAAGTTTATTTGATAGAATGTTCCTCAACGTGAGATATGTTTTAACACAATACAATGGGGGTGCAAAAAGGTCAATATGCTTGTGCGATACTTGACCTTAACTAATCAAAAGCACAGCTAAAGCTTCATTTAAAAGAAGTCGAGCTCAATCAAAACTAGAAGCTCGCTTGACAAACGAGTTCGAGCTTCAGACACATAATCTGTCTATTTGTAAGCCTGAGCGAGTTTTGAGATTTATATAATATATAAATTAAACTAAATCACATACCTTACTTGTCAGCAGGGACGGAGCCAGAAATTGATATTAAGGGGGGCCCAAAAATTTTGTTCAATCCGGGTCGACATAATGACCATCTCAACAGGTCGGGTCGGTTTGATACCATTAAAATGCAACATCAAATAATATAAAACCTCTAGCTTTAGGATGTTAATGTGATATTCTGTAAACTAAATTCTATTGTTTAAAAGTTACGAATTATTAAATAATTTTTAGTTACCAATAGTTTTAAAATGTGTAACTTCTATTATGAGTCCTACAAAATAAAAGAGACCAA
>LBNU01010833.1:11997-37087 GCA_014162995.1 Artemisia annua | reverse complement strand
CCTCTAACTAGTGACGAGATTGATTCTGATAAACGATGGAGCTATAGAGACCCCAATGGAAATATTCACGGGTTGTTCTCTCTCGCGCAACTACGTACGTGGAAAGATTATTTTCCTAGTGATCTTTAGATTTGGAGTTATTATGGCAACGTTAAAGAAGCTATTCTTCTTCATAATGCCTTATCGAGACAAACAAAGGATGCTGGTTAGATCGTTTTTTTGGGTATGATGCAACGGGTGTTCGGTTTCGTTCATGGGTGTTAGTTCTGTTGGCGCCATGGTGGGATCTTTCTAATTCTAATAGCCTTTGGTTGTTTTTCGAGTTTGTCTCGTTTCGTTAGAGTTTCCTGTTCCTTTTCGTTCTTTGTTTGTTGGATCGTTTTTGCGTGTATCGTCTGCTAGTTTCTTTCTAGCCTTTTTTAATTAAATTTCATTTGCCGTTCAAAAAAAAAAATTGTTTGCAACATATTAAAATTAAACTTTAAAACTTTCACACTTTGATTATGAGGGCATGTTTGGTTGGGGAAATGAGATCAAAGAATTGGAAATGAATTCATTTCCGTTGTTTGGTAGCCTAAGAAATAAAAGGGTGGAGATTTGCAATTCCTAAAGAGTTGAATTTACATACAAAATCAAGAAATTCATTTCCTTTACATATTGAGTGGAAACCAATTCTTAGAGGATAATAATAATAATAACAATAATAATAATAATAATAATAATAATAATAATAATTGTATTAAAATAATAATAATAATAATATAATATAATAATAATAATAAATAAAAATAATAAATAATAATAATAAATAATAAATAATAAAATAATAATAGTAATAATAAATAATAAATTATAAATAATAATAATAATAATAATAATAATAATAATAATAATAATAATAATAATAATAATAATAATAATAATAAATTGGCTCCAAGGTAAAGATGCGTGTTTGGATGTGACTGGTATCTAGAGATGGCAACGGGGCCGGGTATGCGGGGAATGGTTGATACCATCCCCATCCCCGAAGTTAGATAGTTATCCCCATCCCCATCCCCATCCCCGTCGGGGGTCACAATTGCATCCCCATCCCCATCCCCTATGGTGAACGGGGATCCCCAATGGGGAATCAGGGATTTTTTCCCCATTACATAATTGACATTTTAAATAGATTTCAAATGGTGCAACCATACTAAACGCAAACAAAATTCATTCATTAGATTAAGTTCAAGCATTCGACAAAACATAGTAAAGAGTACGACTTATTGTAAGTACGAAAACGACTACAATTGGAAACAAAAACGCGAACTAATCCAAAATGCGAAGGTACAACGACCATTAACATGAGTATATTAGCTATTAATTGAGAAGATTTTAAATACTATACACGTATATAATTTTATTCATGTATAAAAGATATTCGGGGACGGGTTCGGGGACGAGTACGGGGACCCGAGGGTATTACCATCCCCGCCTCCATACCCGCTTTTGAGTAGTGGGGATTCCCCATCCCCATCCCCATACCCGGTCAACTCGGGGATTCCCCGGTCAAATCGGGGTCGGGTATCGGATTCTCCGTCGGATTCGGATTTTTTTGCCATCTCTACTGGTATCTCTCCTTTTGCTGGTGGGGGGCTCCTGGGGTTGCTTTGCATAACGCCGTGGAGAAGAAAAAGAGGAAATATGAGTCCAAATGTGAGGATAACGGATATAAGTTCATACCATTTGCTTTCTCTACATTCGGAGAATTCGATACGGAGGCCCTGGACACACTTTCACGTATTAAGTCTATTGCCATTAGCCACTCAAATAATGCTAAGAGTGGTGTTTTTATTTTTCATAGAATAAGCTTTTGTATTCAGAAAGGAGTCGGAGTACAGCTGGTGTCTAGACTCCCATCCAACTTTGTATAAGCTTATTACGTATCTATGAAATAATTTTCATAAAAAAAAAAAAAAAAACATAATAATAATAATAATAATAATAATAATAATAATAATAATAATAATAATAATAATAATAATAATAATAATAATAATAATAATAATAATAATAATAATTTTTTTTTACTGATTTCTTAAGTCAATTATCTGGTGTTACCAAACACTAGAATTTTTACTGAATTTCTGTGGAATTCATTTCTGTGAATTCGATTTCTGCGCTTCATTTCATTTATCTGAATTTCACCCTACCAAACATGCCCTGATAGTTACAAGCTTTTTATTACCAGCCCAACACTCAACTGTTAAATTAACATTTTGTCTTTGTGCTCCGAATTTTTTATTTGAGAGTCGTGTGAGGTTCCTTCCTTCATAGGCAAGGCAACATGTCATTTGCACTCAAGAGATACGGCATGAAGATGAACATGATGCTATAAATCGTGTAAAGGGGAGGTATGACATGACACTTTGGGGCAGGAAGCAACCCCAACCATAATTTTCTTATATTTACTGTTCACCACATTTAACCATCAACATCCCTACATGGTCTTGCCATACATCCTTAATGCTTTCAACAGATAAAAAAACTTCGAAACCAAACATAAACTCACCATGTTCACATTCACAACCTATATACTTTTGTCCTCTACAACTTTGCTAGCCAAATCATTTAAAGTTTGACATGATATTCGTATCCTCTACTGTATAAAACTATAAAATCATGATTGATATATAAGAAATAACTCCATAACTCACTAAAATAAGTGATAAAAAAACATATTAAAAACAAGTATAAAAAAAAATTCAACTAATTTGCCCATATTTATATGTTTAAACATGTTTCCAAATAATTATAATAAAATCAATAGAAACACGTATACCCGAAACTGTTGACTTGCACGACAAAGACCGATGTGTGATTACGTGTGGGACAACATAAATTATGTGTGAAATGGTGGTGGCAATGACGGAGTACGACGGAGCTCCACCAAGCCATCATCACCGGCACATATTATATATTGGGTTAAAATCTTATAATATTTAATAATTTAGATCTCCTTCTGGCAGGATATATAACCCTATTTAAATCACTATAATATGTTTTTAAATGAATTAAACCACATACACTTCCTCCATTATTACATTCAAAGTTTTATCATATATATAACTAGATAGATTGATTCATATTTTAAATCACATTAGCCATTTGAACTCTTCATGATCACCTCTTCGACGTAGCAGCCTGATCCATTCGGCATTTGTGATCAGCTAAGTGATCATAAATTACTAACGTATCGGCTTTAACTAGTTGCAGATTCTAAATTAGTGGTGATCTATGAGGTAAATTTATTTCAATGTAGTACTACTATCTAAGCAATTTATGAGTTATGATTCATTTGACATGTATGTTATGTTACTTTTTTATGCGAGTAATTTATAATCAATCGTTTGCATAGGCATTGTTTGGTCCAAAACTATACTAATCACTTTTGAACTGCATACTTGATAACTTGATTGATCGATCAACTTTAAATGTAGCTAACTAAGCTGGTTGATTATGATTATACTAGCATTTCGTTTCGTGTTTTAGCTGTGCACATGGGCTAAGTTTGATGGCACGAGTTTATTAGTCATGTCGTGTACGTTTAACACAAACAAAATTAGTGTGGTGTGGTTAACTTTAAGATAGTAACCTTTCACGCTCTTATTAAATTAGTTACTTCTCCAACTTGGAGACTCTTTAAGGCAAGGCGATCTCCAACTCCAAATAGTGTAACTGAAATCTCAAGGTCGATGTTTTCGGTACTAAAATGTTTCCTCAATTAAGATGATAAATACTACGTAGTAAATCTGGAAAACCTTGCAACTAACATGGACAGCCTTTTACATTTGGAAACTTTAGAGCCAAAATGAATATAACTTGTTCCGGTTAGTTTTTCCCATTTTTTGGCCTAGATAGCAAACTTAAATCTGACGTACGTTTTGTATAAAATTACAAATTAATTATACTAATGAATTACATTGATATTAGTCATGGGATAAACAAAGCTTACTAATGAATTACATTAAGGTAGTGTTTGTTTTTTTTGAAAAACTCTGAATGGGCTCTTAATGACCTGAAGATCTGATTCGGTCAGAGGGATTAAGGGAAAAGAGGGTTTGTTTTTTCGTTTTCAATCAGAGACGTTAAGAGGCACATATCTCTTGCCGAATCAGACTTGAAAGGGTGCTCTTGTTGCCTCTTAACAAAACAAAAAACAAAAAAAAAAGGTATATTCATGTTTCCCACTTGACCACTTATACTTTCAAAGTGACACCAAGCCAAAACCTTCATAGCAACGGCAATTTGCACGCATCCACGACCACCCTACCGGTTACCTGACGTCACCGGCCACCTGTTTTCGTCGCCGGAAAACTGAAGACATCGTTTTTTTTTTTTTCGTTTTCAGTTTTTGTTATGAACGATTCTTGTTGGTTAATCTATCTTCTTGGTTGGTTGACTTTTAAGTTATGGTTGTGTGTAAATTTTATGGACGGTGTCACTTTGCTGTGTGACAATGGTTGGTTTTGTGGTTGGGTAAACTTTTGTCTTGTTATTTGGTGAGTATAAGAAGGTTGTTATTTAAGTTTGTGTTTTGAGTGTGTAAGATAAGTTTTGTTTACGTTAAAAGAAGACAAAACATGTGTTTATTTATTATTTAGACAAGATGTTAAATTTGTGTATCAACCAAAAGTAATTTTTGTTTATTAATACTAGACGAGTACCCGTGCATAGCAACGGGATTTTATAGCGACACATAGTTTATTGATAAAAAAAGTTTATAGGTTATAAACGAAAAACAATAAAAGTTTGAAGATTTGAAAATTTAACATAATGTTTTGAAACCTGGTTCAACCCGGGTGGTTCAACCGGTTGAACCGTTCCAAGCAAAAAATGGATCGATTTAAACCGGGTCAACTTGCTAGGTTGGGTCGAAAACGGTTCAAATTAAACTGGTTCAACCCGTCCGGGTTTGAAGTGTCCCGGGTCAACCCGGTTTTTGTTTTAATTGATTGTATTTAATTTGATAGATATGTTTTTAATTGGCTGTACAATGTGAATAAATTATTGTACTTTTAAGTAATGGATAATGTTTTGAAACCCGGTTCGACCCGGGTGGTTCAACCGGTTGAACCGTTCCGGTTGAAAAATAGGTCGATTTAAATCGGGTCAACTTTCTAGGTTGGGTCGAAAATGGGTCAAATTAAACCGGCTCAACCCGTCGGGTTTGAAGCGTCCCGGGTCAACCCGGTTTGTGTTTTAATTGGTTGTATTTAATTTGGTTGTACAATGTGAATAAATCATTGTACTTTTAAGTAATGGGGTGTTTTAATAATAATATTAATTACATTCATAATTTCCTTTAATAAGATTTCAACATTTCAACATTTCAACATTTCAACAATATTGACTTTTCACTTTTCCACTTTGACTCTTTTTCCTTTAATGTAGTATAGATTGTGAAGTTTTATTAGAGGTTGAGAATTGTGTTATTAATATAGATATTTCGTAAGAATGAAACTCTTTTACGTTTATATCATTCAGACGTTGTTATAAAAACAAACAACATAAGTTGATTCAGATTCAGACATTTCCGCCTTAGATTCAGATTCAGATGTGCGAATCAGATTCAGATTCAGAGCCTCTTAATAAACAAACAGCACCTAATACAAGGTGGCAAGTTTGACCATAGATTAAAAGATGATGCTTTCTATGTTAATGGTTAGATGATTTTTTTTTTTTTTTTTTTTCCTCAACATAAAATACGGTTGAAGACTTCAAATGTCAATTAACAAAGAATACTAAACTAAAAACAATAAAACCATTACGGTATGGAGCTTGAGCAATGTTATTGGAGGGGCCGAAATGTAGTCGTAATAATTTTGAGGGGGCCAAACCTATAACTATTTTACATTTATACTAATCTTTTAGAAATTATATACAAAACTACAAAAAATAAGTGTTTTTATTATAAAGTTATCACTATTGTTATAATTTAGTGTTTATAGTAAAGGAAAATCATAAAACTATCTATTTTTCCCTCAACATAAAATACGGTTGAAGACTTCAAATTAGGGCTGAGCATCGGGGCTAAAACCGAACCGAACCGACCCGAACCGACAAAACCGAAAACCGAAAATCGCCAAAAACGTAAACCGAAACCGAACCGAATTTGGTCGGTTCGGTTCGGTTTTGTGTCGGGTCCGTCGGTTCGGTTCGGTTCATGTGTGTTTGTGTGCGTTTTCGTCGGTTTTGGGCCGAACCGAACCGAACCGAACCGACTCGAAACCGAAAACCATGAAAAACCTAAACCGAAACCGAACCGACGGGCTGTCGGTTCGGTTCGGTTTTTGTCGGTTCGGTCGGTTTTGTCGGTCCGGTTCGGTTTTGAACCTTCCATGCTCAGCCCTACTTCAAATGTCAATTAACAAAGAATACTAAACTAAAAACAATAAAACCATTACGGTATGGAGCTTGAGCAATGTTATTGGAGGGGCCGAAATGTAGTCGTAATAATTTTGAGGGGGCCAAACCTATAACTATTTTACATTTATACTAATCTTTTAGAAATTATATACAAAACTACAAAAAATAAGTGTTTTTATTATAAAGTTATCACTATTGTTATAATTTAGTGTTTATAGTAAAGGAAAATCATAAAACTATCTATTTTTCATATGCTTTTGATATGATTTCACTCAAACATCTATCTTTCATATGCTTTTGATATGATTTAGATAATACAATTTTTTACTCTTCTTTTGCAAGTAAACCTGATCTTAACCAACAACAACAAGAAACTCTCTATTTGACGGTGGCGGACAAACCTAGCTGCCTAAGTCAAAGGATATGCACGTACATACCCTCTAAAAAAGATCAGTAGTGTAAATTTTGCTAATGGCGGACAAATCTAAGTCATAGGGTATGCAACCCTCTCTGAAAAGATCCGTGGTGTAAATTTTGCTTCTTTTTTGCTATATGAATTTTTGATAGTTTAACATTAAGGGCCCGTTTGTTTTGTAGGTGGGTTTAGAATTGGATTTGGATTTGGGAAAGGTTTGAAAGATTTGGGAAAGGTTTGAGAAAAAAGTAAGAGAGAGAAAATATATTATATAAATGATAAAAGAAAAAAAAGTATAAGAAAAAATAAAAATATTCACATATTAAGAGAGAAAATTGGCTATGGCCCACAAATAAATACAATCCCACTTGAAACCAACATAAATAGCCTACTATCACTTTTTTCATTCAAATCCCATTCCTTGATTCAAAAGAACAAACCAAACAATCAACTAATGTCTTGTCAAAACAAAACCCATTCCACACCCTTAAAACAAACGGGCCCTAAATACATACGTTTAAAAAAAAAAAAAATGAAGTTACATATGCCTATGAAAAATGATAGTGTTTTAACCATTTAACAAACTAGTTCATATTGTCACATCCACATCCATGTGAGATTTAAAGTTAGTAAATTCGTATATTTTTAATTAGACCAATCGAATAGTATGACGTATATGCATGAAATGATGAATAAGGGAATATCCCAAAGTTTGAAAAGCAACAAAAGAAAGGTGAAAGTGAAAATGAAAATTGTAGAAAGGACAAAGGTACACAAAAGCTAAAATAAGATGCAACAAATGAAGTTGTGATTTTGTGACACCACCAACCTTACTTTCACTAACTTGGCTTCTGCCTTCTTTCCACGTGAGGAGGTCCCACTTTTCTAATTATTCCTATTTTTATCACTGTTGATTCCATCTTTTTTATAAAAAAATTCTAGTTTAAATTGACAAAAACCAAAATTACGCCTTTCAAATTTGAAAACAACGTATATAATGTTATACAAAAACACACCAATGTACGAATTTATTATTGTGTTCTCATGTGACTGAAAATGTTTAAATTGGATGACAAGTTATATGTTAAACACTCGGCATCATTTGTACATTGAAAGTTTACATATATGGTAAAAAAAACTTTTACTTTGAGTAAGAACAAAGACATGTCTTCTAAAGGAATTAAAATGCAAAAAGAAAAAGGTTTCTTGCTAACAATGTTGGGCTATTTTCATCATAAAGATAAGATGTCCATCATATAATTTTTATCATATACTCCTTATTTACAAAGGAATTTGAATAACACAGAACTGAAAAGGCTTTTTTTTCTTTAGGTCTGAAAACATTAAAAGAAAATATATAAACTAATTTCGTTTTGGAAGTTGTGATTTCTTTTTAATTTATTCAAATTTGTGTTTTGTAATCCGTGTTACAATAAAGAATGGCTCAAAAGTTTGTGCAAATTTCATTTTTAGTCTTTAGATCATTTGAAAGTTTATTGTAATTGACTAATTTTATAGAAAAATAAATATTTCACTAAATTTGAAATACAAGTATCTTAAGATGGATGCAATGAGGCATATATGGGTATCTCAATATCTAAAATTCCCAATAGACATTTTCTTTAAAAAAAAAAAAAAAAAAAAAAAAAAAAAAAAAAAAAAAAAAAAAGGGAAACCCCACAGTAATACTTGCATGCTAAACATAGGTCTAGACTCAAGCGACTTAAAAAGAGTCTTTAAAATTAATGGTTGTATGCTTTTATATACTCAAATGTCAATAGTTAAGATGCTTTATTTCTACATTAAACATATCATATTCCAATAGAATCATTTATTTGTGGCGCTATAAAATGCAAATAACACAGTCAAAAGATATAAAGCGTGTTAATAAGTCCTTGTTTCATTTTATTTTTAGCATATACTTTAAGTTCCACATCATTAAATTACAAGTACTTCACTTCCCCTTTAGAAAATCCAAGAATCAAGATTTTGCATTTTTGCATGCCCACAAAAACTTTATAAAAAATATTATATAAACAAAAACTTTTGCATAAAACCCTCTCCTCACCTTACTTCTCCCCATAACCCCAACACAAAAAAAAAAGCTCAAAAAAACTAACAATCCTAACAGTCTTTTTGGATTACAGGTTGAATTAGCCATCAAGAATTCAAGATTTCAAATGGGTCATGATATTAAAACCTACCCAACAGAACCCACAAAGGAAATCACCAAAAGATGCACCAGGAGTAATATAGTGGAAGATGGTGAAAAAGTGGAGTGTTCTAGCAAGTCATGTCAGTCATGCACGGCTGGTGTGATCGCAGACTGCGTAGCCGTGTGTTGCTGCCCGTGCGCTGTTGTAAACTTTTTTACGCTCACATTGGTTAAACTTCCATATATGATGGGGAGAAAATGTTTAGGCAATATGGCTAAGAAAAAGAAGGAGAAAAGGAGTTTAAAGAATGGCGACAAAGATGTGATATCAAGAAAAGAGCATGGAGAAAATGTGGATTTAGGAAAAGTAACTGCGATTGAAGAAGAAGTTGACGTTGGAGGTAATAAGTATAGTGCAAGGTTTGAAGCTGATAGGGTTTGGTTAGAACTGTATAGAGTTGATAATTTGGGTTTTGGTAGGGTTTCGTTTAATGGGATTCAGTCACTTGGTTAGTAGAAGATTAGAACTAGCTAAGGGCATTTGGGTGACACAATGTTGTGTTATGTTCGATTCATGTGATCTTGACGTGTTAAAAAACAAGATTGAAAAGATGTTCATATTGCAGTGCGTTTTCATCCATGTAAAGAATTGGTCGATTTGGGTGAAACGATTTTGAATGAGAAGAACATTTTTCGGTGATTTATTCTAGCGCAAATTGTGATTGATCTATACTTGTTTAAAGATAAACATGGTTATCGACCTCTTTCTCAAATTATATTAGATGATGCATTTACTTTTTATGTGGTTCCGTCTCAACTTCAGATACCAGTTAAAATAGTTATAGTTTGCTCATATGCGTAAAATTTGATTTATCTTCTGTGAATTTGTAAGCATGCATCTCGAAAAGCTTTATACATCACAAACGTGTATGATTCAGTTGGGGCTCTTATTATTAGACAAATTGGCATTCTGATGAAATACAAGATTGTTACAGATAAGTGCATAATTAGCTACTAACAAGAAGTTTTAATAAACACCTTCGTCATAGAGTTCAAATTTGCTCCTCGAATGCAATCTCAGCCTCTAAATAACCGCTCTGGAAATTGATGACCTTTTCAATTTGTTTCATTGACAGCTGCAAGTCTGCAATACATGATCGCTGGCTAAAGGATTATGAATACTTTGTTCCATTCTTAGGCATATCTGCAACTGATGTATGATGATAAACTGTAATATGTATTAGCACTTCTATTGCATTCCACCTGCAGGTGTATATTGTGCTGTCGCACATCAGATGATAATGTTTAGTTGACCCATCAACAAGATTAACAGAAGTATTACTCCCGACGACTTTGGTGGCATTTTTCATCATTAATTGGTATACTTATATTATTGCCATTTTGTTAAAAGACATCTAAAAAAATCCGTATATAATTCGACTGGGGGCGCACATTATTAACTAGTTTTCTCGCAAAATGAAAACTACTTTTCACACACATTTGGATACATCCTGATGGTATTTTCCTGACAGAAGTGCATTAGTTACATTATAAATATTTACCAGATGCTTCTACTAACCTTATGACGAAACCCATTTTACTGATTCAGTAGCATTTGAGAGGCTGCTAGATGGGTGAGACCTTATTCATAGTTCGACGTATCTATAAGTTTTTGCTTCATATGGAAGAAACTTGTTCACTGATCAACAAGATATGAATGATCAACAAATGCTTGTATGTGTACCTGATTAGCTGACACTCTTCTGTAAATACATGATTCAGCTGTTGTAGTTTCTAGGTATTTACAAGATGTGAGCAATTTTATTTTTTTAGATTACCAGGAACACACAGATCTCAAAGATTCGTTGTGTAAATCGCAGCGGACTGTAAGTGATTTTGCTCCTACTAAAGAACTAAGGGAAAAAAAAGGATGTTGCAGGTTAATCTGATACCGTGTTCCTTAACATGTATCTCATGCTAGTCCTGCATAAGGTAGTATAAAGTTCGTTTCTCGACATCATTAACCAAAGAGTTATATAATTATAGATTTAATTGCCAGCATTCTGATTGCAAATATTTAATGAGATGGAAACAACTGTAAGATCATTAACTGGTATCACAGCATCTATATGCAAGTGCGACTCCACACACTGTCAATTGGTTTTCTAGCATACGTCTAAATCTTGTTTTGTGCATATGTATAATGCATGCTAAAGTCATTATGAAGTTTTTCTCACAGAAGAGAAGCACAAAAGATACAAGGTAAAGATATCTTATTTATCAATGTTTAACAAACAGAAAATTTTACCTATTTTTTTAAGAAGTCGCTTCATCATACTGGTGCAAACAGAGGAGCAATTGTTTTCAGCATACAACTCATTCTCAGCATTGTTTGCACATTCAGAAGAGCCATTATTTATCCGAAATGCCTACATTCTCACTTCTGATCATGACTTTAAACCTTTAAAGTGCTAATGTTCACATTAAATATGTGAATCAAATAATTAATCACTTTGATGTCTGCAGAAACATTCAGGAAACTTCTAAAAAACACAGTAAGCTCCATAAATCTTTATGATAGACTCCACATGTTACCTTCGAACTGGGGTTCATAAAACAAAAAGATCAACTGAGAAGAAATCCAATCACGGCTAGAATCCAAGCTAATTTCCATTACTGGAAATAGAGTTATCTTAAAATTTGGGACTGATAACTAAGTAAAATTTTAGATGGAAACAAACAGATCAACTGAATAAAAATGCGCAAGGGTTTTTCTCCACCATGGACAGCTGAATGTGTAATGTAACGACTTTCAAAGTGATTAACATATCAGCAAAAGTTTCATCAGAACTCATTTGCGTATCAGTACACACAGTTCTTATTATCTAAAGACACATAGTATGAAATGGATCAGAGAAAGTACACTGTCAATAAATAAACTAAATTCCACAATTCATTTTTATACAACTTTTCATCTTTTGGAAGTTTACATCTTCATTAGTAACATTAACAAAAGCTTATTTTATCTACAAAATAAACTAGACAAGCATCTAAAAAGTCGTCACCAATTCAGTTGCCCAAGTCTGATATCACAAGCATCACGGCAGTAAATCATCTGTCAACTCTTGCAGATGCAACCGGCAAAAGCAATGCCAGCTTCAATAGTCGATAGAACAAATAATGAGAAAGATGTTTCCTTGTTTCTACCATCACTCTAGCAAGGTCGGCGATACCATTCAAGTTAGCAAATCTTTTATCTTCTCGCACAATGTCAATGTAGAGGTCAAGATGATGCTCAAGAGTCATCCTATCCACAGAACTAAAATCATCTGGATAAAATTCAGTTAACCTCAACAACTTTGATGCTTCAAACTCTCTAAATGAATCATGTGGATTCAAAGCCGCACTACATGTAAGCAATTCTGAGCTTAGCTCACTAAAACGATTACTTAGCTCTTGAATTTGCATATCCACAATAGTGTTAAAACAATGAAACTCATAATAATGCTGATAGGTGATGTTGGTCTTTTCTCTTCGGTTTTTTAAATTAACATAATCGTCTTTCATGTTCAACATGTCAATATCATGACTTTGACAAAAAGAAGAGATCTTCGTCAAGAGTAAATCAAATCCATCAACTCTAAATTTTTGCAACAGTTGCTTGGTTGATTTTGCTATTGACACAGCATTGAAGATATCTTTATCTTTTCCTTGAAGAGTTCGCGTCAATGGATCTGTGAGCCCTAAAATGTGCAACATCAAGTGCAAATAGAAGACAAAATCAAATGATTGGAAATATATTTGAAGACCATTTGCTTGACGCTGGCTCAAATCATTATCGCCTTCTTTCTCAACATATTTTAACACCTCAACGACTGATGGAAACAAATCAACCAAATGCAAAAGTGTCATATAATGGGAACCTGAAGTATATTCAACACTTACAAGAGAAAGCTCTTGGTTTAACTCACTTTCCGTTTCAACTTCACAATTACCAATGGCTTCTTGCACTCTCGTTTTATGACTTTCTTGAATTGTATCTTTTATTATGCAAGAAGCAGAAACCACATTCTTCAAAACGCCTATCATGTCAAAGAAATTCCCAACACCAAAATGTTTTTTCGCAACTGCCACAATAACCAACTGAAGCTCGTGAGCAAAACAATGCACATAATACGCGGAACTATTTTTCATCATTATTAATTCTTTCAACCCATTGAACTCAACACGCATATCGCATGCTCCATTATAACCTAGACCTCTAACCTTCTTCAAATTCAATCCATGTTCAACAAATAAAGATTCAATCGCAGATTTAAGAGCTAAAGCCGATCTCTCCATCACATGAACAAAACCAACAAATCTCTCCTTAACACTTCCACACGTATCAACATATCGCACAACCACTGACACCTGTCCCTTATTACATCCATCACTAGGCTCATCTACTAACAAGCCAAACACGTCATCGCCAATTTCTTCACGAATAGGTTTCCGCACCTCTTGTGCAACACACTGAACAATATGTTTTTGAACACTCGGTTCCACCACTGGATATTCGGTCTTCACATCATCACTCTGCTTACAAAACGCAACAACAATAGCTTGCTCTCCTCTCATCAAATCTTCACATTTCCGAACCGCCCTATTATGAAAACTACTAACATCACCCACATGGGACCCAAGCCTCTCCGTTTTATTCCAACCATTAAACCCATCCATTACAAACGCATCACTCCCACCTTGCTTCCCAAACTGATCTCTAAACAAATAACAACACAAACAAAACGCTCTATCCACCTTCACACTATACTCCAACCAATTACTAAACTTATAAAACCAAGTCGGGCAAAACCTTCTTTTCTTATTCCCTATACTTCTCTTAGGAAACTCAATGCCACGCGGTTGAAAAGGTCCTCTAATCAAATATTTGCGCCTTATTTCGTCTCGTTGATCAGGGTGATAGTCCATTATTCTTTTCCTATCCGCGGGATCCCACGGAAGATCATTTAAATCTAGTTGTGTAAGCATTATAGGAGCCGAACTAGGTTCGGGTATGTCGGCATTTCGACTCGAAGATTTTTCGGCTAAAATAACATCATCAGCACCACATGGTGTTGGTGATGCTTTTCTTTTTAGAAATCTTTCCATTTTTTTTTCTGCTCAAATAATAGTAATAACAATTAGCTAACTTAATTTTTAATAAGCTTTAACAATTCAGTAACAAATTTCCTAATTGGAGTAGCTTAATTAACATCTCTAAATAATTTAGATTTTGAGCAAACTGTAAGTTGAATTAACATATTTCCTAATCAAATTTCATGGTTTAGGATAATTATTGACTAAGTGTTAGATTTAGATAACAGAAATATATTGATTACCTAAGGAGTGAAGAACGAGATCGAAGAACAACACACGACCCCTTTTAGCCCATGTAAATTTGACTTTTGTTTCCAAGTTTTTAGTTGACTTTTAGCAAATACTTTTTATTAACTTTGGAGGGGAACTCACAATTTAACTTAGCGGTGAGCGTAATACACTACAGATCGGATTGAACCGAGAGACCGGACCGAATTGGACCGACTAGACAGACCGAACGTATTTTGGTCCGGTCCTCGGTCTACCCTTTTCCTCATTTTGTTCTCGGTCTGGTCCAATCAAGTTCGTTATTACACAAAACCGGCTATTATGCTTTGTTAGATGGGACCGAACCGACGAACCGAACCGGACCTAGATCGAGCATTTCGGTTCGTTCTTTGGTCCGATGTTTTGGACCAAATCGATTTTTGTCCGGTCCGGTTTTCAGACCATGCTCAGCCCTTAATTAACTCATAAAATACTAGAAGTCCAATATATTTAAATCGAGTCTACGTCGAGCTCAAGTTATTTGAGTAGGTTTTTGAGTCGATCGAGCTTGAGTATCGTATCAAGCTTGCGTCATTTAACATTTTTCCCATATTCACATACTTATACAGTACAATAATCATTTGTTGCACATATTGAAATATAAAGCTTGATAAGTTAAAAGACATGTTTCCGATATTTACATGCTAAGTTATATTATACAAATACAATAATCATCTGTTGCACATATCGATATATAAATAACTGAAAACTAATTCAATTACATCTGGATTTCGCCAAAGACATGCGACACTAAAGAAAACTTCCCGCGCCCCATTCCTACTACCCCTTCAAACTAAGGGTGATCACGGTCCAAAAACCGGACCGGACCGAAGACCGAGAACCGGAAAAACCATAGACCGAGACCGGACCGAATGTGGTCGGTCCGGTCCGGTCCGGTCGGTCTTCGGTCGGTCCGGTCCAATTAGGCAAGATTTGGCAAGTTTTTTCGGGTTTTTGGTCGGTCCGGACCGGACCGAGGACCGAATTAGCCAAAAAGCTTAGACCGAGAACCGGACCGAATGTGGTCAGTCCGGTCCGGTCCGGTCGGTTTTGTCGGTCGGTCCGGTCCATCCGGTCCGTTTGCTCGGCCCTACTTCAAACCTTTAATCAGTTGGTACCGTGCACCCAAAGATTACATCAGGAATTTTTGCTTCCCCAATAGTAAACGTTTCCTGGCCCAAATGAACACTTAACGCTGTTATCTACATAACTTCTGCTAGCAGTTTTGACGCTGCAAACTTTCGCAAATTTCATGAGGTATAGAGAAAGATCAGGGGTTACTAGGGTCAACTGCAACCTCCATTCTACATTCTGTCCATGTCAGGTTGCTTCCAGTGTCCATGACAGCTAAAAAGGGGACTTCTGGAGTCACGAGGGCTATGTTCATAGTGTACACATCTTTAAATGCTTTCATTGGAAATTAATTGTAATTGGACCCTCAACACCTTTTAAAGTATCTGTTTGTGCACCTATTTTGCCCAGAACCAACTGGAGTTAAGAGCGACTCTAAAGCCAGTTTGTGTTCCTACAGTTGGGATCAATGACATGCGGGCTTGGTTACTAAAAGTAAGTGAAATAGGCACTAAAAGGATATGAGTTGTAGTAAATATGCATGCATGAACTCATTGGTCTTTTGAGTGTAAAGGGGGAGCAAATTACAATCCGTTAAGAAGCTACGTTTACTTCTGGTCCTTGGTCGTATGACGTGACGATGCAACTGATGTTGAGTCTTGGTCCATGGAGTATAGTTAGGTAGCGCTAACTTGCAGATCCATAAAAACAGAAAAGCAAATTAAAAGAAAAAAGAAGCAGGAATTTGGTTAAACTAGTTTGTAAAAGGCATAGGTTATACATACCCCCTTTGTAAAATCATAAGTTAGTTTCAGTAAAGGAATTTGGTACTTTAAGCACACCAAAGCTTTTTAAGAAAGTAAATATGTTGCAGCAAAAGAATAGAAGAGGCTATAACGTTCAATTCAGCAACCTAATTAACGCTTCGCTCATCATCTCAAAGAAAACACTAAACGAAGGTGAAAACAACCAATTTTCAATTTCGTGACCATTTTAACTCATAACTTCTATTCCACAGTGGCTCTGTTCTGCAACTTTTGTTAATAATGGCTTTTTACCAACCAACTTAAAGTCTTTACGTTTGACTTCATTTTCGATTTTGTAATTCCTCTTTATTTATATAGTGATGAAACAAGAGTGGGCTTGTATGCAGATTCTAATTCATGCCACACAGGATTGGATCGGCTCGCGAGCTTACAATCCTGCCACCAATCTTGTGCCTATCCTATGCATACTCATCATTTTTAGTTTGTAGGCTTAGTTTGATTCTTCTCAATAAATTCAATTCTATGTTCAAACTAAATCCATGAAATCTTCTTTTTTGCAATGTGAGTAATACACCCAAAAACCTAGATTGCTTTCCTACTCTTGCCAATTAGATTTATAACTCGTACAGATGCAATCAGAAACGTTGAGCACAACTTACAGATGCAATAACATTCATGCAGCCAAAATACTCCTAGAGCAAATCATACTACGATCAATTTCATTGTTTACTTAACTAAATTCATCATGTTCACAACATATACTTTTCAAAACTGTAACAACATCTAGCAAATCTTCTCATTAAACAGCACAATATAAAGTATGAATATCATCAAACTTAACAGAGAACGTCAACATAATCTCAAAAGCAAAACATCAACTACAAGACTATCACATTTTCAATATCTAAACAATCAAAATTCTCGCTCAACTAATGTTCACAACGAATTCTTCGGATAATTATAACAACACAAGTATCATCAATAGTTAATACACGACAAACTTACGACAGCAAAACCTAATATTTAATACACGGCAAGCTTCAACTACACAAATAAAGTCCTGATGATAGCACATTGCATTCGGCGAGTATCAAAATCACAAATTAGCAATCTAAACATCGAAATTCTCGCTAAACTCATCATGTTCACAACAAATAACATCAACAGCATTTAACAATATCAATATCATGATAGCGAGTAAAATATAGCACGAATTCGTACACAACAAGCTTCCGCTACAAAACTTTAACAACTAACAACACATACATTATCCGCAATTTATCAAATTTAGCACAAATTCATTCATAAACTAAACAATGGAAACTTTGGCACCAGCTTCTTCAAGCTGTTTTTTCGCGTCTTCAGCGTCGTCTTTCGAGACGCCTTCTTTAAACTTTTTAGGCAAGCCTTCAATAAGCTCTTTAGCTTCTTTAAGCGCTAAGCTAGTCAACGCTCTAACAGCTTTAATAACCGCAATCCTAGCATTACTAGGCACTTCATCAATCACAACATCAAACTCCGTCTTCTCCTCCACCGCCGCCGGCGCGTCCGCCGCACCGCCGCCTGGCGCCGCCACCACCGCCGCCGGAGCGAACGACGCCGCGGTAACTCCCAGCTTTTCCTGGAGATACTCGACGAGCTGCTGCGCTTCGGAGAGAGTTAGGTTTGAGATAGTGTCGCCGAGTTGAGTGACGTTGTCTTCGGCTACGGCGGCGCGTGGAGTGACGGAGGTGGCGCGTTGGGTGAGTTTTGGGGTGCGGAGGGGGAAGTGGATGTGGTTTGGGGAGAAGAGGGAGGGTTGGGGTGTGGTGGCGCGTGGGGTGAAGGCGCGTAGGGAGATTGTTGAGAGAGATGAAGAGGCCATTTTTTTGTGTTGGGAAATTGGGAGTGAGGAGAGACTGGATGGGAGAAGATGAGGAAATGAAATGAAGAAGAAGGGGATTTAGATAGGATAAGGGGATTTTGTGTGAAGTGAGTGTGTGAGACGTCGATTTAATTTAGTTTTTTTTACATTTTTAACCCTCTTGTTTTGAATATTGCTAATGAAGTTTTGGTTGTTAAGTTACTTATCGAGGAATGTGTGAATTGGCGGGAACACTCTGACTTCGACTGTTTTTTTGGCACCAGCCATTCTCCACCTCATAATGTATAACTCCGAAACTTTCCTACCCCGATGTGCCACTAACTGGGGTGAGCACGAGTTGAGACTAGGGCTATGTTTGGCGCAAAGCTTTTTGGAGCTTTTTAGGCCGATGAGCGGTGAGCAATGAGCTTTTTGATTTTTAGTGTTTGTTTGGCATGAGAACTGTGAGCTTTGCTATTTTTTAGAAAATCTCATTTTTCCAATGCTTTTTTATGAAGCTGTGAGCGCTGAGCAGTGAGCTGTGGCTACTGGTCACAGTTACTGCTCACGGCTACTGCTCACAGCTACTTTTGCCAAACATAGCCTAGAACACGTGATATTATCCACAAAATCTCTCCAGTAGACCTATGAGTTTTTTTCGAAGGAGAGTAACAACTGAGCCAAAGCCCTTTGCTCTGTTAGGTTACTTATGATGGTGGTTGCGTCTTTAAGTCAGATGTACACGGATATTTTCAACATTTTTCTGAACATCTCAGAATATATACCTACGTAATTTTGAACCTGACAACTCTTGTGACAATATGATGATATCATTATACTATCAATGATGGTGATTTGAAGCCTTAAAGGTATGAATTAGATTGTTTCTTAGCATTACGAAGGAAACAGCAAGTCAAAAATTAAAAAAAAATAAAAAATAAGGGGCATTCCGAGAATAGAACTCGGGACCTCTCGCACCCAAAGCGAGAATCATACCACTAGACCAAATGCCCAACTTGTTTAGATTATTTTAGCTATAATATATAACACGTTCTAACATTGGTATTAGATGAACATTCGACACTTTTAGGGAAAAGCTTAGTTGAAATGATTTCCAGTAAAAGAAAGGTAAGGTGACCAAATGCCCAACTTGTGAAGAGCCAATTTTGGGTTAACAAAATTTATAAGAAACCGGTATCGACAACAGCAAATACCCAATCCTGCTGAAACAAGGTATTAGGGAGGTTTGATATAGACTGTCACACGACTCACACCTCTATTCGAGGGTAAAAATACTTTTTCTAGAAAACCCTCCGGCAAGAGTATGTGCTTGTGTGTATTTGTAAATTTATGTGTGGTCGTGTGGTATACGAAACCGGTTATAAAGCGATATCATGCCAGATTGCCAACTAAAGTTGGCCATGTTTCTGGATCCATGGTTTCATGTATGTGTGTATTGATGTTCCTCTGGTTCAAGTACCACAAAAACATGATTTCTAGCTTGCTACAAGAAACTTCCAAGCCCGTTCATTAAGCGCTGGTGTTAGGTTCGATCGTGTGACAGGAAGAAAGCATAGGTCGGATCCCTGCCAAGAACATATCTGTAAAAGTATTACAGTTGCAATCTTCTTTTAGGGGAAGAAAATTGGTGTAGTTCATAATTCATAAAGAACTGATGCATTGGATGAACCTCCCAACTAAAAAGACCTGACAGGTACTATCGATCTGTACAAAGAACATGTTTTCCTTGAACGTATGATACATAAAATAGAATATTATGTTATGTAGTTTATAAAGTCTTGTTACATAGGTATTTGTGTTCATCAAACCTACTAATCAAATTGCACAACAACGGTATAGGTATCAAATAGTGGAATGAATGGAAATAAATCCCCCCACCCTTGACGCTCACCATCTACGGCGTCTTCTTCCATACCAATAAGCAAATGCAGCAATTGATGCAGCCACCACCACCCCAGCAGCCGCATGCCAAGGGTACATTGGTTTCTCTAAAACAAGGACTGAAGTCGAAGCACCCACTTCCGCAGGAGGTAATACCGGTTGTTGCTGGCTCAATGCCACCACAAAGTCCAAACCTTGTCGCTCAAGCTCACTCAAATCCTCAATCACTGGTTTAAGCCTCGTCACCTTGGCTATAGCTTCGTACTCTTCTTTACTTCCGCCTTCAAGAAATGACCCAACTAGTTGACCCTTGTGCACCCAATAAGCACCAAAACTAGTTCCTGAAAAATCACCAAAATAAACGACTTCCCCCAAGTTGTCTCCATAAAACTGCCACGACAATGAAAAGACCCTAGAGTAGAAGAATGGCAAGTAATCAAAATCTGTTGTTTTATCTGGTTCCATTATTGCAGCAACGGCATGTCGAGCTGATTTCCTGGCAGCATCAACGTGTTCAAGTCGTCGAGTTTCACCAAAAATTTTGACTGGAAATGATGCAACGTCTCCAACTGCGTAGACTGAGCTATTGCTTGTTTGTAACTGGCTATTGACTTTGATCCCTCCTTTCTCTAAAGTGAGTTGACCTTCGAACAGACTCGTGTTTGGACGGATTCCAATTCCTACAACTACCAAGTCAGCAGGAAGGTAGGTTCCATCCTTAAGATTAACTCCAGTAACCTGTATATAAGATTATAAACAGTTTTAGGATGATAAAAACTTTATACCAACACAACTCCCAGCAAAATTAGCCGAATAAGGTTGAGATTTACCTTCCCCTCTGGATCAAAAACAAATGATGACAGAACTGTGCCTTTGACAAAATTAACCCCCTTTGTTTTGTAAAATTCTTCATAATAATTTGCAATTTTGGGGGTGAATAAACGGCCCACTACAGAAAAGATGGTAATTACTTCCAATAAGAGAAGATGGATAGAAGGAATAGCGAAAAGATTGTTAGGTATTGATAATCGAAGTGCTTACTGCAATGTGGCTCAGGGAAGACCATAGACACATTGATCTTATTTATCACCAAAGAAGCAGCACACTCCATTCCAATGTAACCACCTCCAATAACCACTGCATTTCCACCAGTAGAGGTTTGGATCACGTCCACAAGCCTCGTTGCATCAGCTAAATCACGTAGATAACATACATTAGGAGCATCGGATCCACTGACACCAAACTCTTCAAGCCTTAAAGCCTGATACAAAACAGTCATACAAATCATTCAAAATATATGGTTCCAAATAAAATAAACAAGTATCATATTGTTTGAGAACGAGTTTCAGTACCCGAGCACCTGTTGCAATGATAAGATATTTGTAGCTGATGGTTTCTCCTGCTGCAGTCAATAGTGTCTTACGTCTCACATCAGCAGATTTTACCCGAGTACCCAAAATAAGTTCAATCCCTATGGAATACCAAACATTAGCCCATCATAATAAAGTGCACATGAATTGACTTCCAATTATTAATGATGGAGACAAATAATACAAAAAACACGAATAACATTAGAACTTTTACAGCGTCAAAACAGTTCTTTATTTGCTCAATCATTCATAGTCAATGATTCTTGATTTACCATGTTCTTTGTACCACTTCGGTGTTAACCTCTCTTCATTGGCACCAACACAAGTGTGAAATGCAGGAAGGCGTGCAGGTGCTGTGTACAACAATTACAAAACACAACAAAGTCAGACAGATGAAACTGATGAAACTATCAATTGAATAGCACGGGAAGTATGTTACGATTTGATTTTAAACTTCATAAAAAAACTAAGGCTAGAACAAACCAGTACTCAGAGACATAATGCATCGAGACATCTATACTTTAATTTTAACTGTATCTTATCACAGTTAATCCTAATTTGGTATATAAAATCCAAAATAAGACTAAAACTTCAAACAAATCAATTGTATGTTTTAGCAAGTTGATACCTTCTGGAAGTAGAAAGCCTTTGCTGAGTGCAGGTCTCTCATAAGGAGCCACCTGCGCATAACAGGAGCGCAAATAAGAAAATCAATATAAAATGAATTACATTACAGTTATAAGACCTATTGGATGATATTACAAATGATCTTTCCTTTTAACAGAATTACATTACAGTAATGTTTTAAACATGGGTTAGGCCTATTCCACAACTCTATAGCAGTTTTGAAATTGCACTCATCACTGAAACAGAAATCCAAAAAAACAGAAGTCTAATAAAACTTCCATTTACACAATACCCCAAAATTCACGGCTTGTTAAAAAGCTCATCCGTCCGCATACTTTTAGACCCCACGTAAAAAACAAAAACCACGTCAAATCTTGTATCACAGTTAATAACCCAAAAAGCTAGAAAAGTCAACCACCCATATCCAAAAGCAATCAAGAATTAGTCGAAAATTATATGTAAGAAGACTAGATTTCCTAAATATATGGTGATGTCACTCTAAAACATAAGCAAAAAAATTGTTAATCTTGAAAGATTACATTCAGTTGAGTTGAATTTTGGTTTCCTTTTTCAAGAATCAAGCAAATAAGTCAAATATGAAGCAAAACAACAAACAGGTGGCGTGCAAGACAATAAACCAAAACATGACGATGATTAATTACAGTAGCATCATCCATGAATCACTAAATAAATTAGAAATAAAACAATAGATTGATAAGTTGATATAGTTGCCAATTAACTAGTACTAATAAAATAAGAAATGAATAAGTTAGTTAGGTGATTACGGGTTCTTCGGAGATGATGCAGAGTTCACCGTTAGAAACACCTTTGTTGGTGAATTCAAGAGCAGCGTAACCAGCAGCAACACCACCACCAAGTATCACATACACGAAAGCTCGACCCATTTCTATTTTTTTTTCTCTCTCTCTCTCTCTATACCTCCCGCCCACCCTTAAATTCTTTATCTCTTTCTTTCTCTCTCTCTCTCTCTACAAATAATAATATTTGTTTTTTACTTGGTATGTTCAATTAAATTAAAATAAATTAATTTTTTTACTTGGAAAGCAATATAACTATTTTTGTGTTTGCTTCTGTTTAATAACAAGGTGGTTTCTTAAATCTTTGTAAAGTGTGACTGACATACGTAACTTCAAATTGTCAATCATATTTATGTTGTTGCCGTAAGTATTACCAATCCATATTTAAGTTGATGTGGTAATAAGCCACTATTAACGCGTCTTCGGCTGATTTGGCATCACCTTGGACGCATGCTCCTTATTAATACTTTTACATTTCAGATATTCATCAATCAAAATGTTCTTTGGAGATCTATATGAAATTTTATTGGGAAAATCGTGTAAAAATATAATATTTTTATTTTCTTAAAACCTTAAAACAGAGTGCAATTTAAAAATGAGTATAAAAATACTCTCCATATGCTATTTAGCATGTCAAGATATCATAACTTTTTTTTTTTTTTTTTTTTTTTTTTTTTTTTTTTTTTTTTTTTTTTTTTTTTTTAAATTACTTTAATTATTTATTTAAATTTTGTTTATTTATTTATATGAAGTGAGTTATTACCTGGGGCGATCCTAGGGTTTCGAGGGTGAATGTTTGTCGTGTAATGTACATTTTCGTTAAAATCTCGATTTTTTTAAATGAACATGGTTCCGAATTTTGTGTCACCCAAACACAACACTTGTTTAATTAATCCACTAAAATTTCTTTTTGTTTCTTTTATACTCGTAAAGAAATAAACATTTGTNTTATTTAAATTTTGTTTATTTATTTATATGAAGTGAGTTATTACCGGGGGCGATCCTAGGGTTTCGAGGGTGAATGTTTGTCGTGTAATGTACATTTTCGTTAAAATCTCGATTTTTTTAAATGAACATGGTTCCGAATTTTGTGTCACCCAAACACAACACTTGTTTAATTAATCCACTAAAATTTCTTTTTGTTTCTTTTATACTCGTAAAGAAATAAACATTTGTACATGACTTATTCTCACTTTAAAACTAATTTTGAACCAAAAGTTATACATATAAATGAATAAAGTCTCATCTAACTTAAGTCGACAGATATGTACGTGAGATTATTCATTTCATCTCTCGAAAAAATGAAATAAATGAACAATATGTCGAGTACATGATTCCATTTGAAGCTGAACAAGTTATGAATTGGAACCAAATCAATCCCAAACTACTACTTTACTATTGGTTCGACTAAGATATATTGATTGTCAAACTTACAAATTTATTTGGGTTTTAGACTTGTGCACACGGCACACCCCTATATATAGCCACCCATGGTATTTGAGGTTATAACTACTCTTTCATGTCGAAGTTAATATCGAGTTTGACTTAATACAAACTTTAAAATACTTAGAAGTACTTTATATAATCTTTTTCAAAGATCAGGAATATAAAATTGTTGTATATAATAATACAATAGATCAAGCATTGTTTCTTGTTTTTTAACTCCTTTTTTTTTTCTTTCTTTTTTTTTTTTTTTTTTTAATTAATTTATTCTTTTATTACAAACATCAATGTGTACAAGTGATTCATGTTACAGAAATGTAGCAACTAAGTTATAGAGTTTACAAGAGCCAACCGCCTATTTTTATCGAGTAGGTGACATTCAACCTTGATGACACATATATTAGGTGATATTTAGATGACGTATAGATGTCTAAGTTAAGTGGGTTGACTCATGTCGAAAACCAATTGACGTCACTAGTAGTATGGGATGGTAGTCTTTTAGTCGAATCAAGGCTCATTATTTTTGTGTAGCTTAGTTAATGCAATGTCTTACGACTTCATATATATTTTCCTTTAGAATAACAAGTATGTAACATTTTTCACCTTAAACATAGTGATGTAATATTGTCACAAATGGTTCCAAATATATACTCCCTCCGTCCCAATTTAATTGTCCGTGGGCCCGACTTTGACCGTAAATATTTTTGTTTGTATTATATAATACTTGATGAAAGTTATATCATTGAAAAGTTCGTTAAACGAACTTTTCAATGATATAACTTTCATCAAGTATTATATAATACAAACAAAAATATTTACGGTCAAAGTCGGGCCCACGGACAATTAAATTGGGACGGAGGGAGTA
>LBNU01010832.1:6561-19101 GCA_014162995.1 Artemisia annua | reverse complement strand
GGTTATCTGAACCAATGCATGGGTATTAGATCTATGGTCTCTAGCTAAGTGTCCAACCTACAACACTTACGACACGTCTCAGCACACTAACCAGAGTGGTGGGGCTCGTAACGGTCGCACTTAGGTTGATTCTCAGTGTATCTCAGATTTCTCCAGCTTTGATAGCATAAGCCTCAACGACTTCCTGTCGTCCGTCTAGTTTTCTCTCACCTTTTACGAATTCTTCCCATTTCCTCTTGTTTTTCGCTATCTCAGCGATAACATCACCAACTAATGGGTTCATACAAGCCCGTGTCTTTCATGGTGTCGTGTAGGCTAGTTGTCTCAGCCGAGATTACATTGTCTCGGATTGGTTAAGACAATCCTTCAATGTAACACTCGATCTCACAATCCTCACTCCTTACCATTTCAGGACACTATTGGAACATCTCAAAGAAGCGATGAGTGTAGGTTTGTAGCTCAGTACCTCTCACCTTGTGCTTCCAAAATTCGACTTCTCGTTCCTTGAGTGGTCTTCCCACTACCTCTTGTCGTCAACCACTTCCTTAGTCGTATCTCATACCACTAGATATTCGAAGTACTACGAAGTGTAGCTAATCACCAGGTAACACGTCATCCTCTTTAAATGAGGGCAGTCAATCCATGTAGTGCTCTATCTTATGCGCTTCGGTATGAGCTATCTCAAGTCACCGTAGTGACGGCTCCTGGAAGTCACAGGCTCAGCTTGGCATGTTGATGCCTTTCGCTTCATAATTCCATACTTCAATCTCTTATCGTTCTCACTTCACCACAAATGAGTAGTTTCTAAACAATATCGCCTTAAATTCTCCTCAAAACATAGACTCAGTCACCTCGATGCTCCTATCGAGTGAACAAGGCCTCCTTCACCTTGTATTTCCTTCCTTCTCAATGCATCAGGACAACAACCTCTTCGATCCCTCCAATTCAATTGCCATGAAACTCCATAACCCCTCATACACTCCCTTACGGGCATCATTTGCGGGTCAAGAAGCTCGCAACACGTCTTGGTGGGATCGGGTTGTTCGTGATTTAGTTTGGAATGGTTAAGGCTGATCACAACGAACTTTGTAAATAGCATCAACTAGATGTACTCGCGCGGCATTAGTATGAGCATCCATCATTATCGTGTCGGTACAAGATCTTCCAAGTTTCATCAACGGAGAATAGAAGCGGCGTTGGTAGCTAAAGCTAGGATATCTAACCGAGAGTTATTCGATTCGGAGTTCGCAACAATCAAATCCACAACTATTCTTACTCTTAACGCAATAGTTTTAAGGTGGTTTCTCAAGTGATGCTAGATGGCATTTCAGAACAATAGGACGAATGTCCGATCTCAACATTTACTGATAACGAATATGACGGAACATATGGGTGTGTTACCGCTCTAGAATCGATTAGTGAGGGCTGGATAGGGAGGAGGTACAGTCTATGACAACGGTGGTATATAATTATCATATTCAGGGCATCACACACAATTTACGAGTCATAAGGGTGGGTCATACGCTAATAAATTTCCTCCGACGCACTTATCGGCCCTATTGGGTTCGTCAACCCACGAAGTCCGATAACTGTTGCGGTCTGGTCTATTAACGTTAAACCAACCCGTAACTCCATCATAACCAAATCTTCCAAATCAATATACCACATAATTCCAAATATATCATTAACGCCATTATCACATAACTCAATATACGTTCAAGGGCGCATAAATCCAAACATAAATTCAAATCAATTATTATATAATTCTCAACTATATCCAAATCAAGAAGTCAATGCATCCCGCATTGCTCTAATCATGCTTAATCAAGCTCGAATAATTCTCAATATGCCTTTCGATCATAAAATCAAGGCTTCCAATGATTTCCAAATCATCTCAATTACTTATCAACCATAACGCCAAAATTATCAAATAAACTCGTAAAGGGAATAGTGAAGTCCTAACGCAACACTAGTTTCCCGCGTCTAACTTCCAAATCACAAACGCATCATATACTTATATAATCTCAAGTCCAACAATCATAGTGAAATGTTCAAATCGCATACTTAAGTTCTCGCATCTACCTCAAAATAATAATTTCATATTCTCATAATGTTCAAAACTTATCTTAAAGGGGATACTTTGGCTTGGCAGCTGGCAGGCGTCGGTCGAGGATCGATTTTAATGAAAAGAGTTTTATGAAAATGGTTATAGTTTAGGTTTTGAAAATTACCTAGTTCTCTATAACCTTGGCTCTGATACCAATCTGTAACACCCCCAAAATTCGTACAGCGGAAGACTTAACAAGTTTTCGGGGTGCTACTACAATGGGTAGACATCACAAGTATAGATAACGAGATAGCATGTATTTGAATGTAAAAAGAAACCCATCATTAGGTTACAAGGTTTGCATTCATCAATCTAGTGGAGGATAGCCCATAAATGAATAAGAGATAGGTCCTCATAGTAAAATCAGAGTTCTTGTCGATCCTTCAGACACACCAATTGCCAAGCCTCCAAATGTAAGTAAGTCATGCTAACACCTTAGATACCTGAGAAAGACATGCTAAAAATCAGCAACGCTGGTGAGTTCATAGGTTTAAGGTTAAAAGAATACGGGACCTGAAGAGTTTAGTGCTATGTGTAACTAGAGCAGGCATAGACATCATAATTCAATCATCACGCAAACGCATCAATAGTTTATCACCTTAATAAGGATGAATGGTCATAGTGAGTGGGCCCCTCAACGGTCACTAGTCAGGCCGCAGCAAGGAACCACCCATTACTGCCCCGAATCTAGGCCGCAGCAGAGTCTATTCCAAACTAGGGTCAAAACGCCCTAGCTCTAGGTCAACGTCTACTTCCGTCTATCCTAAAACTAGTCTACACAATAGCAAAACGAAGTAGTAACAGGTCCAAGAAAATAGTTGCATGCTTTCTCCCCCAAGTTTAGAAAACCATTAAAACGATTAAAATACGAGTAAAAGTGGGGCTATGAACTCACCTCAGGTCCAGCAAATAGCACAAATATCAACAGAAGCAAAGAAAGTATCAACTATCATGCAACGGCGACTACTGACTCGGCACTACCTAATAATATCAATACGCCTCAGTATAAATCTCAAATAAATATTTCCCAATCCCGAACGTATTCCATTTTACTTTCCGAAATAACTTTGGGAAATCATTTGTTAGGGTTTGGTATCGTTTGGTATCGTCGTGTGTGTGAGTGTGCGTTAGAGACAAAGTCTCGACTCAAGTGAACTCACGCCAAATAAGTACCTCAATAAAGATCATAGATGCATAAATCACGAAATCACATAGCGGCATAAGCCTCAAGTAAACCAAGTAGTTCACATATGCACATATCCGCATTCAAGACATATAGCATTCCAAAACCATGTTGCACATAAAGGTCAAGGTCGAATGATATGACCTCATGAGTCGATAAGTCATCGTATGAAGGGTTGATTGCTTATCAAATTCGTTAACTCGATAAGTCCAACCATTTACCGATTACTTATTGATCCCCAAGTTATATCATATATATATATTAGTCATAGGATGTATTTCTCGTTAATGTTGTCGCTTAATATTCTTATTGAGCTCCTATTGGACTCGTAGTCCAATAGGTCCAACAACAATATTAATGACCTATCAACGTTAAATAAATCCGAAACTTTACTACTAATAGGGTAAACTTAGTTATCACAAGAAGAAAATTGGCTTTGGACTAGTTTAGCGTGCACTCGGATATTTAATAATTCACGTCGAAGAAATCATTTGTTTTTGAAAACCATTATGGTCCTTATTCAAGAACATTTCCGTTATTAAATCGTAATGCAAATTCGTTAGATATTCATTTAATAAGGTTCCGATAAATATTAATCTAACTTAATAGTTAATAGTTATCGTTACGTTATTATTTATTTATTACGTTACTTATTTATTATATAAGTGGTTATATATATACATGTTTACACACATATATATATTTAGACTCATATTATATATAAGTTAATCGTAATAAACGATATTAAACGAATTATTATTTATTCGAGTCCACGTGTCCGAGTCATGACTTCCCGGTCCACATAACTAGTCAAAGTCCAAAGTCCATGTAACGGCATTGTTGAAGCCAACCAAGACTAGAAAGTCAAGGCGACCTCAACGTGCACAAAGTCTCAAAGAATGTATCGTCATAATATAATCAATCCAATATATCCCGATATCCAATCCACACTTCACAAACTACAACAATGCGAGGCCGTATATGGCTCTCGAACTAACCTATCTCCGTCATTATAAAAGTTCTCATCCTTATAACTCCGCTAAATCACAACCAAGCATTCCATTTCTCAATATCACAATAACAACATAATCGTTAGTCGCAAAATATATATATCAACAATTAAAATTTTTAACCAAGTCATATAGCCAACAAAACATAATACACCCCATTATCATATAACACTTAACAAAAAGAAACTCATAGACCATTAATCAATATTCTTTCGCCAAAACATTATATATCGACAACTAACATTAAACCACGTTTCATTACCACACTAAATCTCATATCGACTAGTTTATGCATTCAAACATTTATCTCAATTTTATTAACCAATTTATCACCATAAACCATATTAACATATCGTCACTTTGACTAGTCTTTAACCAATTTTTAGCCGGAAATTATCTCGATAGTCATTCGTCAAAACCTAAATAAACTATATAAAACACAACCAAAACGATAATCAAAACGAGTAAGCTAGCACAAGACGACCACAAGGACCATTGGTCGAGACCTCCAAGGTCTCGGCTCACTCTCCCCATCACAAAACCAACGACAACAACAAGAAACAATAATCACCTTATCATCACAACCCAAGTCAAAACCACCTAATACTAATCCTAGACTCAGTTTCAAACCATACGGTCCAACAAATGTAAATCCAACTCCGAACCAGAGGCAACCAACAATAAGAAAAACAAAACAAAAACCTCATAAGTGCCGTGAGCTTAAGCTCACGGGTGGCATCAACTCGACACACCAAACGCTTTACACACGATACCAAATTCAGTTTCCATGTTTTTATTTAAAAAAAAAATTAAAACCCATTTCAAATAACCCGAAACAACAAGAATAGTCACGAGTTTGACTCGTGACCGAGTCAACTCACGCGTCAAAACGCGTTTCCTACCTTTTCTTCAACAGATCCGTAGATTTAAGGTATGAACATGGTGGTGGCAAGGTTGTGGTAGCGGCGGTGGAGTAAGAAACGAGGTGTAGGTGTTAGCTTTGGGGCGCGTGCAGTGTATCACACGAGAGAGGGAGTCACAAGGTGTTGAATGGTGGTGGTGGTGTTGTGTTGTGGCCGGCGGTGATGGTGGTAGCAAGGTAGCAGCCGGCGACTGTTAGTGAGAGAGAAGAGAGGGATGAGTGGGAGAGGTAGAAGATGGTATGTTGTAAATGAGGCTTAGGGTTGGGTATATAATCCAGAATTTGCAACTTAGTCCCTGTCTTTAAATTATTTTCAAAACGAGGGTTGGAGTAAAGACTCACAGTGAAATTTTATTAAACTCTCCCGAGACTTATATACTTTTAGTCATGAAATTTACTAAACATCGTCAACATGATTTTTAATCACCACCGATCACTTTAATATGTTCTTCCATTGATTTTGATAATAAATACGCTTATAAAATAAAACGTAACCGTTTCTCTTTAGATCCCGACTTTCACTTCCCGAGCTCGTATTCATTTTCAAAAGTTCTTAACACTCGTTTACATACTCGTCATTATTTAAAATAGTTTCTTCACGAACTGTGAATATAAATATGTCTCCATTAAATTTTGAGTAACAAAATATATATTTTACGTATTATTAGGTTCCCTAGTGCCAGAGTCGAAGTAGTGCCTAACTTAACGCCATAGAAATGGTCTAACGATAAACATGCCACATAAATAATCAACGATACAAATCAAATTCAACGTATTCAATCACCAATTCCCATAATTTCTGAAAAACCGTTTCAATAATACTAACGATTCATTTTATTTATATTTCCGCATTTTAAATCCGGTTTCAAATTTTACCAGTTGTCACAGCCTCCCAGCCTCAGAAGAAATCCGTCCCGGGTTTCACTTAAAATTACTCATCAAGATTGAATAGGGATAAAATAGATTCCCTGGATTTCATTCTAAAACTCACCACGTGAGTGGAGAGCTACCTCAGAATCTTCCAATGAGTTCAATGACAACGATATGACTTGGCTTACATCGCCAGATTTTTCACGAACAGGAATTCAACGAGCTCCTCAAAGGAATTTGATGTCCATCATCATGGAACAGAAATTTTACGGCGGTAATCTCTCCCAGAAGTTTCCTTCCGGATTACACATCAAGAGTCTTGTGGACTTCTCCATATCCCGATAAAAGCACGAGTATCGCGAGTTAGATCTAGTAAGAATTCTCTAGCAAAACAGGATAGCAAGGATTAAGTTTTTCACGTTTACTCAACGTATTCCACCGTCTCTAGGTGACACCTTAATCATCCTCTTGCTCTACCTTTCAGATCTTAATATTCTTTTCGGCGGTCTCACGAATGAAAATTAGCGAATTTGCTATCTCCAATTCAAGCTTTGCGAGAGTTAGGTTGGTACATACAACCATAAAGAATTTTGAACGACATGATGTCAACATCGGGTGGCTTTTCATTAACTCAGGAAAGTTTGGGGAGGGACGAATGTCTCTCCCAGCCTCCTTTCAATGTTACTAATGGCAGCTCAAGGCTTTATTCTCGGCGTACGAAATGATTCTCTTACTCTGACCATCTAATTGGGGAGGTTACGTAATACTCCTATTACCACTCGTCCCCTTGGTCATCTGTCGAGGTTTCCAGAACCTCAGTATAAAACGATAGCCTTAACGAGACGTGATAGAAATCGGCACTCTATGCCCGGAATTCAACTTCTCTCAAGAATAATGATCAGTCTTATCCTTACTATTACTTGTCAAACCAGATTGATCTATTCAGATTGAGGAAACACCGAGACCTACTGTATAGTACATTCAAGAGTACTCCTCATAAAAAATGTAATAACACAAAGATAACTAGATTCAATAAGGTGATCATAATTTCCCAGATGGTATTACAACCGCTATCTGTTCTTGGAAATTTGATGACAATTCCATAGTGGTCCATCTTCCACTCATGGCTCGAAATTTGAATTGTTACAAGACGCAACGGTCTCTACTGTCCGACGTTTGTCTCTCGACACTCTTAGCATTCGTTGACATATATTGGAATGTCAACCTCTATGCTCAGTCATCAATATTGCTACTTTTGATCTTAATACATCTTATCCAATTCTAAATGACTAGAGTATCCTCATTCGTGCTCTCGTGCACCATCCAACCTTGGGTACTCCATGAGTAGGTATCCAACTTTTATGCTTAAAGGATAAGGTTTCATCTGAACAGTCTACGTATCCATTCCTATTCTCCAACCTACCGAAAAAGTTCCCATAGCTGTCAATTCTTCTCTTTTGAAAATCCCAGCGTGTTAATCAAAGGCAATCATCGGGTAGCCTATTTCGATGGAATAAGCTTTCCCGTCTTCGAGCAAAATCACCGAAACCTTAAACCCCGTAACAACTTGATTTTAGCTTAATCTCACAACTCATCAAACAAGAACTGTCACGAGATTAGACCGTGTATCAAGTCGTTAAGAAATAAGAATTTAACGTCGTCGATGATTTGACTCAATTCAGGAATTGCTCAAAACAACGAATAGGTACCTATGGCTAAAAGTCACTATTCACCAAGCGGTTTCAATACGCGTACCTACTTCTCGACTAAAGCGTCAGCAATACATTCTCCTTACACCTATAAAAGCAAATCTTTGTAGTAGTTACCACTATGTAGTTCTCTCTAACTACTCTACCTTGACAGTCCGTTCTTTCCGGTTTAGGGTATGTCGTACCCTCATGTTGGGTGTATACTATACACCTTGTACACTACCAGTATGGTCTCCCAGATTCTGGGTGCAAGTACAACCACACCCAAAGTTCATTCCGGAATTACATGACTTCTCTCGCACATCTCAATTTGGCGAGGGACGTAACCTACTCCTCCTTCATTCACATCAAACAATTCAGAAATCTTTATACAAACATCAAAGTCTATAATAGCGTCTACACATTCTTCTGAAACAGCTAGGATAGGTGTCCTTCACCATTCCCTCCTTGGAAGTTATCCTGCTTCCTTTCCATTCATATCAAAACGTTCCTCGATTTTCTCATGAAACACCAAGACTTTGCAACCACATCTACACTTTCCTTTGAATAATAGGAACAGGCGTACTACACTGTTCTATCTTTGGAAGTTATCCTACTTCCTTCCTACTTTCTATTTATTTACCCTTTATCTCTCCTAGGTTCAATCTACTAAGGTTTTGCTATCTCGGGAGACTTTCGTTAGCTTTCCGATATCTCCCAGCAATTCCCACTTATTGACGTCTCTCATACAAACTAGTAGGGGAATTCTCCACCCTTGATCGACTAGCTCTCGATGAGATCCACAGAAATACAATTCACGTGACCAAGAGATCTTACAGTTAAGTCGAATCCATACTCACGGAGTTTCGTGTTACAGCTATTTCCTTCTCTAGCTGTTACGTTGTCACACTCTGGTGTCCTCCATGTTTCTCTACACACTTGTCTCAGTGGTTTTTGGATATATGGGGTTGAATACTATCGCAAGCCATACGAACTATGGTTCACATTGGTGACTCCTGAAGGTGGCGATGTAATGGCTGACCAACCGACATTCTCTCCCCACCCATCCATGTTGGTGGTATTCGGGTCGCTGGTTGCTCCTCTGCCAGTGTAGTTCACTTGACTCTCGACAGTTTGGGTATACGTGGAAACATCTATTCCCCTTCCTCATAGGTCTCACCAGAGCTCCTTATGTTGACAAACTTGGCCGCGTGATCCCCCTTCTTTGACAACTCTGTCCATCTTTTCGAAGGTTCTTCCGGTTCTGTATGGCGATTTGATGAGGTATTTGGGCTACGGATGCAGCACCAGATCTTAACTCGATCTGAAGTTTCACTTGTCTAACAGGTGGGATCCCGGCAAGTCGTCTAGGACTACTCTTGGAAGAATCCGAACGATTGGCATGTATTCTCTACGTTTTTCATTCTTCTCATTCTCCTCAGTAACAAGGCAGGTGTTCACTCGCTCCTACTATAAGTTAATTGCTCCCGGAATTTAATCGTCGTAGTGTATGACATGANTTGTCTAACAGGTGGGATCCCGGCAAGTCGTCTAGGACTACTCTTGGAAGAATCCGAACGATTGGCATGTATTCTCTACGTTTTTCATTCTTCTCATTCTCCTCAGTAACAAGGCAGGTGTTCACTCGCTCCTACTATAAGTTAATTGCTCCCGGAATTTAATCGTCGTAGTGTATGACATGATTGCTACAAGCAAGCACATCTCTCTACCACTTACGAGATCATGAGTCATCAGGAATTCGTCCAACTCCAAGTCTTCGTCTATGCGTTGCTCAGGGTCCTAGAATTGTCGGAAAAGTAGGGTTGCATAGGACACTATGCAGAAGAGTTTCTCATTCCAGGATGAAAGTTAGCGTAATGGAATCTTCGGAATCAAAGTACGACGTCGATTATGGTTGGATTTCATAGGACGATAGAGGAATAAAATCACTCTTAAATGAAAGCTTTTGGATAGGGAATGAGAAAAATTAATTTCTCGATGAGGGTTAAAGCAACTACTCTTAGCATCACATGATTCCTACCTGAATTATACACAGGTGGCCAGTCTTTGTATAATTGAGGTCGAATGATGTCACGCTGAGTTTAGTTACAAGAATGAGTGATCGACTCTTTCAGGTTTGAGAACCGTATTCAAGTTGATAATGGAAATCAATAGAAGTAATGATACAAACATTCACGGTAGATGAAGTAAAGCATTAGATACTAGCAAGGATGAATAAGAAACGATTGAAGAAAATGTAACGGATAGAAGAGAGTCCTAAGCTCACACGATTCTTGCAGGCGTATCACGAGGGTCTCAGAACATAGAATCTTAAGAATTCTACTTGACATCATTCCTAGGAACAATCATTCCTTGACGTCACGTCTTACTCCAGGTATCCTCTTCTTTCTCGATTTTTGTTGGCTCAAAGTACTGATGATGTCAAAGTACTGCTGAGCTCAAAGTTAAAGTACTGCAAAGTAATAAAGTCAAAGTACTGCAAAGACAAAAGTCAAAGATCAAAGGACTGCTGTTGAAGTTCGGTTACAAGAATTATTAGAAGATTCTAGAAGATTAGATATATTAGGAATTAGTATACTTGTCGTTCAAGTATTGTAAACCGACTAGGGTATTCCTTGTGCCTATAAAAGGATCCCTAAGTCATTATTAGAGATACGAATATAAGAATACGATATTAGAGATATTTAGGGTTGTTTGTGAATCTGTACAAGTAGCAGGTTCAAAGTTTGGTTAATATAAAGTGTTGAAGTTGTTATAATTCTTCTTAGCTTTGTTAAGTAATTCCGCATACTTAATAGAGTAATTCAGTGTTTCATCATTAGTAGTTTAGGATTTATCCAAGACTGCTAAACCTTAGACAAGCTATAATAAAGTAGTTTGGTCAGAGTATAACGATCCAACAAGTGGTATCAGAGCTTGTGTGGAAACTCTGATTAAGAAGAAACCCTAAACCCTAAACCAAGTCGATTTTCTAAACAAACCCTACAAGATGTCTCAACCTGAACCTACACCTATGCCATCCATCACCACTGTTAGAATTCCCATAGTCAAGAAGGGAGAGTATGATCTCTGGAGCATGAAGATGAGGCAGTACATTGCTATTACTGACTCTGCACTTTGGGATATCATTGTCAATGGCAATCAAGTTATAGAAGAACCTGAAGTTGTTCCTGGACAGCCTAAACCACCTCAGCAACAACTCTCTGCAACTGTGAAGAGGAATCAAGACAAAGCTCTCAACATACTGCTGTCTGCTATCCCTGATGGCCACCTGTTGAAGTTTCATAATGCTAAGGATGCTAAACAACTGTGGGCTGCTATCAAAACAAGATTTGGAGGTAATGATGCTTCCAAGAAGATGCACAGAAGTTTGTTGAAGCAGCAGTTTGAAACCTTTGCTGTTGGAGAAAGAGAAGGACTTGATGCTGCCTATGAGAGATTTCAAAATCTTCTCAGTATGCTAGAGATACATGGTGTAGAAGTCTCTACTGAAGATGCAAACTTGAAGTTCCTAAGGAGTTTGCCATCTATCTGGCATGTGATTGCTACTATGATCAGAGGTCAACCTGATTTGGCTACTATGGACTTTGATGATTTATATAACAACTTGAAGGTGTATGAGCATGAGATGAATGGTAAATCAAGTTCATCAACCACCAATATTGCTTTTGTGTCTCTTGCCAAGACAAGCAGTACTTCCACTAAAAGTACTACCTATCCAATTCAAAGTACTGTTGCTGATGTTTACTCAACTGTGTCTACTACCACTTCACAACTCTCAAACAACATCAATTGTGATGATGTTATGTGCTCATTCTTTGCTCAACAAGCCACTTTACCTGTTACCTATGAAGAAGACCTACTGCAGATTGAAGAAGATGATCTAGAAGAAATTGACATCAGATGCAAGTTGCTATGATCACTGCTAGGATCAAGAAGTTCATGAAGAAAACAGGAAGAGGGATTGATTTCAAGGCCAAACAAGGTATTGCATTTGACAAGTCTAAGATTGAATGCTTTAACTGTCAAAAGACTGGTCACTTTGCAAGGGAATGTATGTTTGCCAAGTATCAAGCAAACAGGATGATAGAAAAACACAAGGTTGAATTTAAGGAGCTTCCTGAACCAAAACCAAAAGCATTTGTGGCTCAAGAAAACTTATTAGAGGTTGACTGGAGTACTGAATTTGATGATGAACCAGTTACGCTCTCTATGATTGCAATGAAGGAATATGATTGGAGCACAGCTTTTGATGAGGAACCAGGATGTACTACTTTGGATTCCACTGAAGATCTTGGAGGCTTTGACTGGAGTTGGGTGAATGAAGATGCACCTGTCCTGCTGGCTTTGGTTGCTACTGCACCTACTTCATCTACTGCTACTGAGCTATGCTCTAAGTGCAATAATGTGTATCAAAAGGTACTTAGTGATTATGTGTCTGAAAGAGATAAACATAATAAAGCTAGGTCTGAAGTCTTAGGTTATCAATCGACCTTAGAGTCCTTAGAAGCTAAAATAATTACACATGAAAATAATGAAGTAGCTTGGTGATATGTGCTAAATTACACATATCTTTTACCTTAGTTTAAGTGTAGAAAAGACCAAAAACTAACGCAAAACGCCAAAGATATGTTGTTTTTGTGTTTGTGATCGTGCAGGAATGGATATTGCAAAAATAGCATGAAAATCAACCAAAAAGCCGCAAAAGAGCACAAGATTTGGAAAAGAGTCTAAAAGCC
>LBNU01010831.1:0-11690 GCA_014162995.1 Artemisia annua | reverse complement strand
CAACTTTGTCAAACCGCTAGAATCCAAATCAAACCGCTAGAATCTGGTAACCGCTGATGAGAAAACCGCTGATACAGTAACCGCTGACAAGTAACCGCTGAAAGAGCAAACCGCTGATAATACTAACCGCTGGAATATTAACCGCTAGAATAGTAACCGCTGACTATTAAACCGCTGGCAATAGTAACCGCTGTCAGAGTAACCGCTAGTAAAGTAACCGCTGAGGAGAGTAAACTGCTGGAAGGTAACCGCTGAAACAGTACAAAGTACAGCGTTATGTTCGCTGACCAGATGTACTAACCGCTAATACTTAACCGCTGAAACTCAAACTAACCGCTGCCAAGAAGAACTTTACCGAGGAGCAAACCGCTGCCAAGAAACTGGTCCAAACACAATCGTACACTTCACAAACGTGAGATTTAGTCCAACCAACTGATAAACTAGATGAATCTAACCCCTCTAATCCTAGAAGTACAAGAAAGAACACAAGAATCACCACGAACAAGCTCCAAAATGAGTAGAAACCACCCTAAACTAGTAGAAACCAAAACAAACCATACACCACAAGTCCTACAATCCCTAGGATGTAACCATGGCTCTTGATACCAATTGTAGAACACTAGATAACATCACAAACACGAATAACCTTGTGGTATGATTCGTTGCAAGTAAGAAAGAAAGAAAGAAATGTAGAGAGAGAGAAAGTTAGAGAGAGAAAGAGGTGAAGCCTTAGAGAGAAAACCAAAAAAAAGAAAATAGAATTATGAGAGAAGGCTTACCCTCTCCAAGGATGGAGAGGGCTTATATGTACAAGAGTTTTGCCACTAGGGCGTGCCACTTGGGTTGCGGATCAGGTATACAGTGGGTAAAGACCCGTCCTTCTTCCGCGAACTATTCTACTTCTAAACTACGTTTAACTAACTATTGTAACTACTACGAGCTAATCAATGCTTAATCATATCAGGGGTGACCGAATCTTTCTTATACAAAAAAAAACGTATTCCTAACAGGTGTTCATAAATACTTTAGTTATACATGTTTATGTTTTCTTTGTAAAGTCACAAACATGAAGTCTTTTAAGACTTATAATATAAAGTAAGGCGTTAACTTGTTATGTTCTTTTATTAAGACATATACATAAAGTCAATGACTTATAATGTATAGTGGGATTATAACTGTTATGTCTATTGACTTGGTCAAAGAGTACTTGTGTAATTGTGTTATAAAGTATGCAATTAGCTTGGAAATTCTATTATACCATTAGGTTTGACTTGGTTGGTAAATAGGTAAGCCAAAGAGTATATGGTTATCTTACATATTGATTATTTTACAATATTAATTCTAATGAAATACCACAATGACAAGTGGGATGTTCAGTTAGAAGAATCAAACTCGATTTATATAGTTTGATTCACGATAACTATAACTTCTTTTCTTCCAAAAGTTATCAAGGTTAGAAAATTGAGTATGGATTGAATATACTCAATAAGACTCCAATCTGGAACACTAATAAGACATCATTATATTATGGAATGTGCTGAATCACATTAAGTCTTAAAGTTAAAGTTCTGAATTTGTTAAAACAACTTATGCAGTGAGATGTTAACTGTTAGGAATACGATTTTTGTATAAGAAAGATTCGGTCACCCCAGATATGATTAAGCATTGTTTAGCTCGTAGTAGTTACATTAGTTAGTAATACGTAGTTTAGAATTAGATTAGTTCACGGAAGAAGGACGGGTCTTTACCCACTGTATACCTGATCCGCAGCCCAAGTGGCAAACCCATGTATATAAACCCCTCTCCATCCTTGGAGAGGGTGAACCTCCTCTATTCTATTTTTCTTTTTTTTTGGTTTCACTTTCTCTCTCTAGGTTTCTTTCTCTCTACTCTTTCTCTCTCTAACTCTAACCATGAAGAACTTATTCTTTCACAACCCAAGACCACCCGAATGACTACTAATCTATCTATAAACACTAAAACCAATCTAGTTATGATTATGTGTATCTTACAATTGGTATCAAGAGCCAAGGTTTCATCTTAGGGACTTGGTTTACTCGTATTTGAGCTTGGTTTTGTGTTTTGGGTGGTTCGAATGGTATTGATTGGATTATCTTGATGTGGTCTTTGTTTGTGGTTTGTCTTGATAAAAAGGTTGTACTTTCGTGTTCAGTAAGGTCGTTGCTATGTATTTTGGTGATTTGAGTGGGTGGTTCATATATCTAGTGCGTGTTTAGAGCCTTATTCGTATGCTTTTTGTTGCTTGTTCTTGATAGTGGTTTCCTTAGTTCTTAGCAGTGGTTACTTTTAAGGTATAATAGGACAAAATACATGATGGGGACTGTTTTGCTTTATTCCANTTCGTGTTCAGTAAGGTCGTTGCTATGTATTTTGGTGATTTGAGTGGGTGGTTCATATATCTAGTGCGTGTTTAGAGCCTTATTCGTATGCTTTTTGTTGCTTGTTCTTGATAGTGGTTTCCTTAGTTCTTAGCAGTGGTTACTTTTAAGGTATAATAGGACAAAATACATGATGGGGACTGTTTTGCTTTATTCCAGCGAGTGGTACTATTTTCTTTGGACTGTTCTGAGTAGCGGATACTGTTAAGAGTAGCGGTTACTTTTTATTTGTGCTTGGCCTAAACCAAACGCTGCCCGATTTTAAACTAGTTAAGCGGTCAGCGGTTAAATTGTTTGCAGCGGTTACCACCTCAGCGGTTAACTCTGATAGCGGTCAGCTCAGATATAAGAAAGAATGAAGATGAAGACAGAGACGCGTTGACCAACAAACCTTTACAACATATCTGAGTTGACCTTATAGAAAACATTATGAAAAGGAATGACCAAATCCTACAACATACAAGTCCCAACATCAGACAACAACAAGAGTTATCCTTAACCCATATAAACAACAACCAACTGATACAAAATACTACGCAAGCACAAACCTCAAACAAACCTCAACAAACTGCTACAACATCTCACGGCTTCAACAACAACCCTTCTCAGTTCAAGACTCGACAGTAAATCACATGAAAAGATCTCAGTAATCTCTTTTCGATGGTTGCCAAAGCAAATTAGACCCGAAGGCCTTTATGAACAAAAGAGATATCTTCACTGATCCATATTGAAGTTTACACTTCATTATATTTTCCGAATAAAAGGAATGAAAATAATAACAAGTATGTTACTTCATTCCCTTTGGTTCGTTGAAATGCAAAACATAAACGCAATCATTAATATCACCTACCCGAGACCAATTAATTGATCTTGAAGCCGAAAACCTTATTCATTCGTGGTATAAGATATACATGAAGGTAATCATGTTAGGGGTGTAGTTAGAGATCAGTTTGTGAGTTTGGGACTCGAATGTTATGATGAGATCAGGTACTGAACATGGTTGATGATAGAGATTGAGATGAAAAGTTGAGTTTGGTGGTGAGGAGATAGGATAAAAGGGACGGATTTCTCCAGATCTAAGTTTTTTTCTGCATGTTTATGGGTGAGAGAGTGTGGCTGCGTAGGAGATAGATGTGTGTGATTAGGGTTCACAAGTGATAAGTAATAGATTAATTGTGACTTATATCCCTAAGGTATTGGTGCTTATTGCTTAACCGGGCTTGAGTTGGAGTAAATTTTTTGACATGGGCCGTAGGTGTGTAATGGAGGGATTGTATTTGGACTTGCTGTATTATGGGTTTGGACTTCAGGTTGCCAGCAATCTTCCAATAGCAAACGATTTCTTCTTGTTATGATTATATTTTTCAGTATAATTTTTGACAAGAGTTTGGTTTGAGCTTCGCTAATCCTTCATTGTGTATAATTTTGGGTTGATCATTAAACTCATTAGTGGCCGTGCATTTTAAATAGCCATATGAAAGATTTGCCGAATTGTCTACTAGTGCTGAAAATCTTATGAGGCTAATTCCTTTGGACTTCTTAGATTAACGGCTACATTCGGGGCTTGCTATGACTAGATAATGTTACTAACTCTCACGGGGATACAAACTTCACGGCTAGTTAATGATTGGTTTGAATGTTTGAAATGACAAAGTGACTAGTATTTTTGAGGTGACGTTTTTGACATGAACGGAAAACTCTACATACAAAACCCTTGTGTTCAAACCTCAATTTTTGACATGAGCAGGGGGTTTCTAAAGAATTAGGGTATGTCACAAAACTTCATGAGGATACACATGTCTAAGGCTAGTTTTTGGAAATTGGAGTGTTTATGTGACTAAGGGGCTTGTACTATACACGACGGGATTGGAAATGAGGATGTATTTCACAAGTTCGTGCGCTTATGTATCTTCGCTTCTTTCTTTCTACTGCACGAAGATAACTTGTTTGAGCACTTATTGTTCGTGATGAAGACTTGACTATCTAGTTATTTTTGAGTCTCTTCTCTATATACACAAAGTAACTATCACTTTAAGTGTCTCACGTAGTTGAGGATAGTTCAAGTGGGTGGATACTCATATATGCTTGATGTTGTGGTATATGGTATACACAGTTTTGAGTCGCGCATTTAGCACAAGTATAAGTTCAAGGACTTGTGTAATATACGTCATCATGAGATCGTGGTACATGGTTAGTTCAACAAGTGATCACACGGGTATTGAGGTTAACACGTTCAGAGATAAACTCATCCATCTCATGGGTGATGATAAGGCGTTCATTGAGGAAAGAGCACAACACAGAAGTTTAGATGACAAAGTGAAGGGATCTCTGGTACAACCATGTGATGGTATTAACGATTCGGGTAATGCTTTGGATGTTGGGTTGGGTGTCACGATTGGTAATAGATCAGAGACTGATAAGCTTGACACTACCAGCAGTTCAGTGACTCTAGTCACCCCTGGCATGGATGCTGATCATAGACCGGTTAATGTACAAATGTCATGTGCTGAGGTACCCTTAACTGTTCAACAAAATGTGCTCTCTAATGAACGTCAGCATACTGATCAAATCAAACTCATTTATGACACAAATTTGTTGGAAAAGACTGATAGCAATACCATGTCTAATTCAACAAATATGAGTCATAAAGGGGGGGAGAAAGTGATCAGGATGCTGAACGTGATAAAGTGTTAAGTTCTGTGTTGACGGCTGATGCTTTTAAATCAAATGATATGGTTGATAAAGAAACTTTTAATGAACTTTCAAAGAGATTTTTTTTGCAACTTGAAAAACATTGTATTTCACTTGAAATTGCAATGCAACAAAAGGAAGAAAGTTTTCTGACTAATCAACCATGTAAAAAAAAATCCAGAACTTCCTGATTTCTGTGAATTCTTTATGATTAATGATTTGAAAGCTCAGCTAGATACAAAGAACTTAACAATCAAAAACCTGTAATACCGTATTACTGTATTGTGTGATATGTGTAGTGTTGTTAAGGCTAAACACGATTGTGATGCTATTGAATTTGCAAAACCATCAATCTTGGGAAAATCTGTGTTACCTTCAAATAGAAACCAATCGGTTGTTAGACAACCGACTGCGTTTAGATCTGAGCGCCCAAAACTTTCAAAAAAAACTCGGTTTGCCTCCCAAGTTGATGCGGAACAAGTTTTGTCAAAACCTATCACTCCACATTTATTTTTGCCTTAGTCTATGATTCTAGCTCTGCGTAACCTCAACATGTTGTTACTACTGCTCCAAGCTCCTCTAGGTATAGTTCCTAAACAGTAACGAAACCAAGCATTAAAGTTCAAAAGGACTATGATCTAGAAAAGGCTAGGAAAAGGGCTTTACTCTAAAAGGATGGTATCTTAGGTTCTCATCCTTATAGGATGCCTCCTAGTATGTTGAGGAACTATGCTAAGGATCAACCTGCCAAGTCTAGGGCTTATTGTATGTCACCTACAATGCATGTGAAGCAAAACAGACCGATAAATTCTCCCAGGAGGATACCAACTCCTAAACCTTTGGAGTCTAGGAATATTGATTAACCTTCCACTATGCATAAGAAATTGTGTATTCCCAGAACTTGCCATAAGTGGGTTCCTACCTGAAAGGTGCTCACTAAAGATAATGGCATGGTTGACCATGAAACCCCTAAGGGTTTTGGATACTGTTGTCACTAACCCATATATATGCGATCTAGTTTGTGATGTTAGTGCAGGTAGTCCTTACTCAGTTGCAGGTACATCAATCATTCACTATATGAGAAAACTCAAAGTCTGGAGGCCTAAAGCTATCATTTCTCCAGCTTCAAGAGTTTTGGAATGTCAATGTTGATGAATGTGTACCATGACGTCTAATACTCCAGTTCAGGCCTCGTTCTTCAAAGACTATGACGCTTGGACAATTCAGTTCAAGCCTCGGTTCTCAATTTCATCATTATGGTGTCTGCTGACAACACTTCAGGCCCCATTCAACTATGAAAAGAAAGGTGTACGATTCAGTGCGCCTTATCTTCGGAAGAAGAGAAATCTTCTTGGTTTTGATCATCTTCAACAACATGCTTCATGCTTTCTCCATGTTCGTTCATTCATCAAGTGGATCTACCTATCTTTGATCGAATTCTTATACACTTGGTCAATCAAAAATTACAACCTCGTTTGCAATTTTTGAGGGGGAGAAGGGTGAATGAAATACCTGATTGATAGTATCTTTCATTCACTTGCTATTCGGGTGAATGAAATACTTGATTGATAGTATTCTTCATTCACTTGCTACTCAATCAAAAATGGCAAACTTAGTGTGAATAAACTACATGATTAAGTGTATTTTCATTCACTTACTACATGATGATTGATGGTTGAAGATTGGTCATTCGACTCTCCTCAGACACCTAATGCTCCATTTACTAAGAATGGCTGGGATTCATGTTTGATGAATACTTCCAAACTTCAACGAATGGTGAACATCTAGTTTCAGAAGCTCCTTCTTCGGTTTCTGTTGGCTCTTGGCTCATCTTCTTCCATCTCCATTGAGCAAGATGCACTAGTTTGAAGCACTTCTCAGAATATTCACGAAACCCAATCTCCAGTTATTCTTCAAGGTGTTGATAATGACTATCATGATAATGAAGCTGCATATGAATAATGATCCGTCTTCTGGTATATCTTTCCCAAAACAGGACTCTGAAGAATCCCCTCCTTCATGGATTGTTACTCCTTCTAGTGTGCACTCTACAAATCAACCACAAGAATATAAAGAAAATGTCGGCTAAGATTTTGATGATGAGGAATGTTAAGTGATCACAAGATTTTACTTAGTATTGTTTATTTGAGATTGAAGTGAAATTCTACGGGTACGTGTACTTAGTATCTTCGGGATCCTTGTTCGTGCCTTTGATCTCTACATTGACGATGACTTGGGTATCTAGTTATTTTGGTAAATCTTCTCTTCTATTGCCACAAGATAACTATCACACTCTGTGTCACAACTCACACGGAGGTGTCGGTATTCAAGAGGTGATGTACGTCTTATACTTGATGGTTGGTTGGTTAAAGAGTATAGAGTACTTAGGGATTCGATGCATGAAATCTCTACACCGCTCTTTGTCATACAATGGTGCAAGTTTAAGTCACAAAAACGGGGAATTCTACTTCATCTTCAAGTTGGGAATATCGAGTTTACTTCACATTGTGGTCATAGCCGACTGAATATAAGGGTTGATAATGATAGTCAGAGAGTTTTTCTGTAGCAGTTAATTCTCACAGGATACATCTAAGCAAATGTTGTTCTTCTCACAAAATGTCAAGTTATTGTGCAAAAATGTGTGGCTGATTCTGAAGTATCAATACTAGCAAAGGGGAAGGAGACATACATCGGAACGCACAACGAGTACACGTTATGAGCTTTTTACTTCTTCCTAATTGAAGCTATTCCCCGCAGAGAAGATCGGTGTTCTAACTCGTTCTACTGGTGTATTGTTCCAACTATGTGGGGGAAGAGATGTAAGAAACTGTTTCTAATGATAAAAGAAGTACCAGTGTGCTTCGGGGTTTTTGAGCTTCATATAATGAGACTGATTGCATCATTTCAACTACTTGGGGGGAAGTGGTCTCTGGATACTTTTGGTACGCATTACTTCAGCCTTTCAGCTGGAAGAAAGTTGAGAAGAACTATTCAAGCGTGAGATGATACTTTGCTAAGCTACCAAAGCTTTATAATGAGGAGACTAAAATTCGACGATTTGGTGGTGCCTTGTGATTAACTCAGCTGTGAGATTCTAGTAATTTGTTAACTACTTGCGCTTGGTGAATTGTTGTAACTTAATTCATTTCGATTAGTCTGATTGTAATTTGACGTTGTGAGTTAATCCTTACGACTTGACTCATTACGATCGGATCTATTGTAACTTGACTTGTCGCAACTTGACACTTAGTGCAGATTGTGACTTATCCAAGATCTCACTCTAAGTCATAATCGCATATCACATCTTTCGGTTTCTTTTGTTGACTTAAGTAAAATCCCGGGAGAGAATCGATCTCTCGGTTTAAGTCACAAGGGTTTTAAAACTCCACTTATGATTATTTTATGGCATCTGCAGCTTCAGGAACCTCAAAAGCTTTGGTGGTGAAAGTTTAAGAGGTGTTGATTACGGTCCTCTTCTATGTACCGACTAATTCTCTCTGTTGGGTACTCATGTCAACATCTTCTTAAAACCAATCTGTAATTGCTCAGGGCTCAAGAATTTCATGAATGAGTTTATCGGGATATTTAGATTCGGGAACTACCAGGTTGACACAATTATGGGTTATGGTGATTATGTCGTCAGTGACTGTGTAATTTCTAAAGAAAATTGGATGGTGTTGATCTTCTTCAAGGCAAACGTGTCACTACTGTGTACACCATCTCTATTTGTTCGGTTAGTCAACTGCACTAAAGAAAGAAGCATGCCCACAAACCCAATATTGTCAACATCTTCATTGGAGTTCTTCATTCCCTACAAAATGACTACCAAGATCTGGAATGGGTAAAAGCTAAAGCGATTGTTGAAATATTTGGTGGTTATGCTTCAGATCATAAGGGATGCCGAATCTACGACATACGAACCCGACAAATCTTGGAAACCATTCACGTCACATTCAATGAGCTGTCTGAGTAAATGGCTTCTGTACACATCAGTTCAGGACCCGCACTTAACCTTTGACACCTGGATCAATCTATTCAGGTTTTGTATTGTTTACCACTCCTGCATGTACCTTATGTACCTTCTACCGATAGGATATGGAGATCTCGGGTAATCTAATGGTTGATGAAGGTTTCGACCCGCCAAGTGGTGATACACCGGTACCACCAGTCATTGTAGCTCATGATCCAAAATGATCAAAATGGTCCATCTTGTTCTACTTCAATGGCTCAAGCTCAATCAGCAAGTCATTCATCAACTTCATCATACATACAATCTCCTTCCGTACATCAAGGTACTGCAGTCGACGAATCGTCTGAAGTAAATCCATCTGCTCCACCTGATGTTGCTCCATTCAAAGACACATTTGCTCCTGAATATTCATCTAATGCTTCTTCTTCAGGAGATCTTAACACAAGCACATCAGTTTCCTACCTACAACCACATGATCTTCTCTATAATGGGAATTCCACTCAACCGGTGTCCACTCTAAGGCATCTGGACACACTTGCCTTATGGTGCTTTTATAATTTCATACAATTGTATCGTCTCTAAGTATGGGAATTGGCACCATCTCCAGACTATACAAGGCATTATGGGATTCTGCTAAGGTTTATCATCAAAAGAAGCATGATTTTGAAGAATCATTCACTCAAGAGTGTTTCTATCAAAATTATCAGAATTTTTCTCGCCAATAGCTCAAGAGTCGAGCAAATGGATTCTCCAGTAAGTGATGGAACTTCACTTCGCATCACAGAGTTTCATCTGGCAGAATTCTTCACTAAAGCACTTCTGGAGAACGAGTTAGATATTATTCTCCAGCAACTTGGGTGTGGAATCTCATGCCATATCACTCAAAAATCTCCAGGAAGAGCAATGAGGAGTAATTGGATCACTTCAAATATCCTTTTATATAAATATATAATGATGCGCGGGAGTGCAACGCATACGTTTTACCTCTCGAGGGAGCTCGAGAAGCTTGCAATCCCAACCAGGACAGTGGTACCTACCCGATGGTAGATATAGTTTATGGCAAGTACCGGATTGATCGTTCTCTCGCAGGGATAGTGTTCGTTAGGTCTCAAAGGCTACTCTAATCTAGGCTAAGGGTGGAAGGAGATTCTTTTTGTTTTTTATAATTTTATAAAGCAGGAAAATCTCCTGGTTTTGAGGAGAGGGCGGATTAGTTGCGCAAATAACCCAATATCTACTTTTATACTACTATAATTTTTGTATTTTTTTTGGTCAAAAACAGGTTGAGAGTAGTGTTTACTTAGATTTCATTAACCCCTAAACTATCTTTTCCATGCAATTAAGTAATGTTAGTTGCGTGGATGACGGGGATTCCTACAGTCGGTAGGAATGCGTTCAATTCCCTAACTCTATACGATTTCCTACCTCACTCTATGACAGATACGCGTCTAAGCATCCTATCATGCAGCCCACCGATACAACCTATGCATGAAATCTCTTAAAATCGATTAACGTCACATTCGCTTCACGTTTCTTAGACGTTCAAGCTGTTACGTATAGGATGTTAGCTCAGTTTTCCAAGTCTAACGTAGATGACAATTCACCCAAACACAATCACAACATACACATCACATGATAATCAAAGTTAGTTTCATTAGATCAGCAAAACACAAAGTAAAAATACTAGTGTTAAAGAAAGACAAGGCACAAGCATATAACTCACACAAAACACATAGACAATTGTATAATAAAGCTATCTTGATTAAACATGCAAGTTAGAGGGTTTAGGATACCCCTCTAAGTCTTGTAATACACGTACTAGGGTTTAACCCTAAATTTCACTCCAAAATTCGTTCCAAAATAAGAAAAACGTTCTATATATATAAAAACGCGGGGCTGACGGCGTCAGCCCAATAGGTGAACGTCGTCACTCGGCGATTAGGGTTTCCTGACGGCTGATTGACGTGGTCATAATGCGGTTCCAGATCTGACGGCCTTGTTGACGGCGTCCACAATTTTAACTACGAACTCCTCTGGATAGTCAACGAGTCCCTTTTTCCGCTTCTGTACTTCACTTTCCTGACCGCGTCACTTAGTAGATGTGAGACGCGTCACCTTCAGTAATCTTCAAGGTCTTTGATTTTTGTGTTATTCCGCACTTATCAAATCCGAAAACGCCCGAAAATGCTTCTTTTGTGAATTTTCCTTCAAAAGTACCTAAAATTGAGAAAGAAACACTTTGGGGTGAAAGTCAAACCAAAAACAATACGAATAGGACCAAAACCGACCCCTAAAACGTAACATTTTTCGTACTATCAAATACCTTCACCCCTTGAAATTTGCGTTGTCTAAGCAATGCGCTTTTATTCCCCAATTGAAAACAAGTAGAGGTCATTTTAATGCGAACTTAAAATAAATACAAGATTTAGTCCGTCCGCTTTACTCAAAATAAGCACGGAGAAAAATATACTGAACACCTCTCATTTGTGTTTGGATACTCACATCTCCTCGGTGATAAATGTTAAGGTTATGTTAAGAACATGGACAATATCACTCACTCCTGTCATAATAAATATGATTACCATAGCTCGAGAATAGGATCAAAAAACCTTCCCACTAACGTAAGCACC
>LBNU01010830.1:176607-187446 GCA_014162995.1 Artemisia annua | reverse complement strand
TTCCCCAAACCATCACAAGACAGCCAAAGCCAGTAGTTGGCTTTGACTCTTTTGCGCCTTCTTGATTGATCAACATTCTTCTTGGGAGCTCTGCATTCTCTGGCAAATTGTCCTTTCCTATTGCAGTTGAAGCACTCCATCTTTGACTTGTCAAAACCCATGTTTCCCTGTGGATTATACTTAAGTTGCCTTCCAGTTCTTTTCAAGAACTTTCTTGCCCTTAAAGTCAGCATAGCATTTGCCACTTCATATCAATTTCTCCAGATCATCAGAATCAATATGATCAGCATCTTGGTTTAGACTTCAGTAGCTGTGGTGAGATCAGCCAGAATGCACACAGAGCAGCATCACTTGCAGTGTCCAAGTTATTAGAACTAGCAGCAGAGATACTAGTGCTAACAGTAGAGACACCATAAGCAGCAGAGTGACCCTCTAATGAAGTATTGCCTTGGGTAGAAACAAAAGCAATATTTTGAGCTGCTGATGATGAAGTAGACGAATTTGATGCACCCATCAACTCAGTTTCATAAGCCTTTAAGTTGTTGTATAGATCATCCAAACTCATTGTATCAAAATCAGCTTGTTTTCCACACAACAGTTTGCATGCTCCATTCAGGTGACAGGCTTCTAATGAATTTGAGATTTGTATCTTCTTGAGGGACAATGTATCCAAGAAGCTTTAAATGACTTACAAGCTTTTGGAGTCTGTTGTAAGTACCATCAAGATTTTCTACACTGATAGCACAATGAAGTTCTCAAATTGATGCTTCAAAGCATTTTCTAGCCTTCTTAGTGGCATCAATTGCCACCAAATCTTGTTTCAATAGCTTCCAAAAGCTCTTAGCAGTATCAATGGGTTCAAAGTCAACCTGAAATCATTGGGTAATCCCATCAGGAGAATACTATGAGCTTTTATCTCCAGTTTCATGAGATCATCAGCTTCCTTTCCCTGATTCCAATTTTCCTTGCCATCAACAGTAACTGAAGTTTTAGTACCCTTGACAATAGCATCCCACATCTTGTAGTAATCATCCGGATGTATTGCCTCATCCTCATCTTCCATATCTCATACTCACCCTTGCTTCAGCATAGGAACCTTGGAGGCAGTAACCATATGGTTCATCACCCATTGCTTCAGATGTGTTACAGACAGAACTTGAAAGAGAATGTTTGAGTTCTTCTTGATTACAGCTTCTAAGTCACAAGCTCTGATACCACTTGTGATCCCAGTTGAGCAATTGATCTAGTATTATTTATTCTTAGATAAACAAGACAACAATGTATAGAAGCTGACTTATTACAAACTTAATCAATATGCGGATTTATTGATTAACTTAAGATGAACACAAACACAATAATATCACCAACTAAACACTTCAATATATTGAATACGAGCACTCTGAATAGTGCTAGGGTTTTGCAACCTTGAAGTGAATACAATGCTAGAAATAATTCGTACTCTAGTCTAACCCTAGGATCTCCTTTTATACACCAAGGAACCCTACAGGCTTACATACAACTTCCTACCCACGACTATGATCTTCTAACATAATAGAATATTACATAATATCTATCTATAAAATACAAATATTCCGTACACAAACTTATCACATAGCAGCAGAGTCTCAGCAGTATACTTCCAGCAGTAGAGTCTCAGCAGTAGTCTTGTCTAGCAGTAGAGATTTTGCACTTCGCAGTAGACTTAACTAGTTAGCAGCAGTGTAGCATCCAGAAGTAGAGTTACTTCAAAACCCAACACTTTGCATAACACATTTTCTATTCTCTCATTACTTCCATTCTCAGTTCATAGTCATACCACATACTTACATATCCATTTTAGTGATTTTGCACAAACATTCTTATTAGCAAGAAGATCATCATCATTCAAGACTACGAAACTTCAAAGATTTGTTGCTAGTCTTTACATTGTACATCGATTATATATTGTAGATCATCATCATACATCATCATTGTATCAAACCACCATAAACCTTGTAGAGTGATTGGTTACTATTTTAGTCCTCAAAATACATAGTGTAACGGGAGTGGTTGTACCCGAGAAAAAACTTGACATTTAGCTTAGTGTCGAAAATATTGTATAAGCGATGGTAAGGTTTCTCCGCCGGCTAAAGGAGCTTGTTGACTAGAGAAAACATACTCTCGGGTTTGATACTCGGGAAGTGCAGTAGGGCAAGGAAAGGAAGTCCTTGTAGGCCGAACCGCTATAAATCCCCGTGTCGTGGTTTGATCTTTCTATCTTTACTTTATATTTTGCATTTACATTTTTACATACTTGTTTGTATTTATACTTGTCGATTCATATCAAAGTTTCTAAAGAAAACAAATTAAAATTGGTAAAATTATTCAACCCACCCCCTTTAGTTCTCCACATGTTATTTTTTGTGTGTTTTAAATGAACCAATCTTTATGGTTTTTTCATGTCAAAACTTTAAACATATTGATAGCCATCGCCATATCTTTGTCTCTCTCTTTCCATTAGTTACCTAGCTTTATCGCTCATATCCACAACCATTGCCATGCCTTCGTCTCTCGCTTCATGATTATCATTAATAAAAAAATAAACGGAACCAAACAATGATAGTTTAAATATAATATCTTGCAATTTTGTGCTTACAATCGAACAATATAAAAGATTTATTTAACGAAACTATGATAGTTGAAATGTACCGCACATTGAAAAGAAAGTAATCTTGAAAAAACCTAAATGTTAAGAAAAATGGACAAACAAAATGTTTAGATAGATGCATAGATGACGAAGGTCTTGTGATGTACATAAACATTGTTAATCTTGAACCTCAAATCAATAAAATCATCAACTGAATCCAATAAATGTTTTGCTAATGGTGTAGAGTGATGAGGGCCTTTCACTTGAACCTCAAGTTAGGAAAATAGTCACGAGGAGATAATAGTCGTCATGGGCCATACACATCCTTCTTAAAGAAGAAGATCCAACAAATGTTTTGGTAATGGCGTATAGCAATGAAGTAATTTCAGTTGAACCACAAAACTGAAACTATCAAAGTGCATGGGGAGTTTGTTTGTTATGTGCATGGACAAATACAAGTGATGGATAAGAAAGGGCAACATACTTAAAGGAAAATAACATTTGAAAAGGTCAAGTGCTTGGCAGATAATGATGGTTTGAATTAAAACATATCAATAAATTATCATCAGTGTAATTGTTTACGTATGGTATGCAAATCGGTTTAAGAGATTGGATGAGAATGGTTTTGTTGATTGGTTTTCCGTACTGAACGGCAAGGACCCGATGAATTGATTGATATTAAAAACTCGGGTAGCACTTAAACAAGAACCATATGAGACTGCAGTGAAGCAGTATTTTCCCAAGTATGTAAAAAGTTGTGAATTTGTTGTGTTGCCTTTTATTTATAGAGAGTTGATGCGTGTGTATATCATTGTAGAATAGATTATATCTATCAAGTTTTAAATTTATATTTAGCCGACTTATCCGATAACACACCCTAACGAGCAGTGTACCCGATCAATGTAGCTAGTTGGTAAGTAGAATGTAGAACACTAAGAGTGGAACGTTAATGCCTTAGATATCTATTAGTATTTTAATCCTAAGTTAGTTCTAATAACCTAATCTAACCAAAGGGGGGTTTTCAGCCTGAGAAACTAGCACGTTTGTGTAGATTACGTAAGTATTAATTAAAACAATTAACTAAACAAAACAAGGGAACGAATGGCACACACGTACACAGATAGAAAACAGATACAGATAAGAGGCCTAACCGATAGTAGGATAACTTGTGATACGTTTAATTGCTTAGCTGTATAAGATGAGTGCTAAAATCTATTCTCTCTCAGTGGAGTCTTAGTTACAGGCGAGTAAACTCTTAATGATTACTAGGTCTATGTATTATTTATCCCTTTTACAGGCTTACATTAACTATAATAATGTTAATGAAGTAATTGCGCGAGCCTACGTTGATAGGGTGCGATAGATCATAATATGTAATCAAAGCACATGCATAAAGAAACCAAATAAACATCAAATACTCTTTATAACATCTGGAAAATATTAAGTCCGATCAAATCGTGAAAAAGACACTAACTCAACCATTAACAAATTGCTAATACAATTAAACGAGTTATCCTATGAATTAAAATACTAGCAGGACCTTCTTACTGCTCTAAATTCGTCCTTAAAGGTGTGTCTTGTGCTGCCAAATCGTCTGGTTTTCACCCTTGTGATGTATATATTATTTGGCTGTCGAATGGGGTATTTATAGTTTCTGTCTGCAGGGTCCATACGGCGTATCAACTAAGTTGATACGGCGTATCGAGGTAACTTCGCGTAGGGTCCAAGATTATAATATTCAAGAATATTCGTACACCGCCATAAGATGTGGCGTATCTCCGATCTTCATGTGGCGCATGTTCTTCATTATCTTGGATTATCTTGGTGAAGTCTTCAGATTAATACGTCGTATATCTGGAATGTCATGCGGTGTATCTGGAGTAAAACAACTTAGATCTTCTCGTTGACCAAGGTTTCATATACGGCGTATGGGATAATTCCATACGGCGCATGCTTCAAATTCAGGCAATGGTCTTTATATTCGTTTAAGTCTTTATGTACGGCGTATCCGTCTAGAATGATACGGCGTATCTTCCTTCAGTTTAGTAGATTTTGCAACTTGATCCATTTTGCTCCAATTTCCGTCCAAAATAGCTAACTTTCACCAAACGCTTGTTTATAACTGAGAATTACAAAAGTAAATGATTAAGTATCGATTCTCATATAAAATAATATAAAACAAGCGAATAACATAGGATAAATGATGCTAATAAAATGTATTTATTTGATAAATGATGCTAATAAAATGTATTTATTTGATGTCATCAAGAGTTGAGTAGGGTTTAGACATAAACCTTGTGGGATGATCAACGGCTGCCAGGGAGCCAGGTGTTGAACATCCGGGGAGCGTACAAGGGGGACAGATGGACTGTCTTCCTTGGCTCGTACAAAGTGGTGCTTATCGTGCGTCCCCATTGTACAATGTTAGATAGTACATCTTAACCGTTAGTGACAGTTGGGGAGCAGCGGTGCTATGCGCTTAGTATAGCCTGATGAGTTTCATCAGGCCTTACGTAGCTTGGGGTTTAAGTCACGCCGCTATCAAGTCCCCCAGTCTAGTATTAGATCATAGACTAATGATATGATATTGGACTTTGAAACTGAGTCCCTCCCCAGCTTGTGTTCCGCTACCAGGGTTCGCTCTCAGGCTCCTCGTTTCTAGGCTGATGTCATATTTTTGTTTTTAGTGATGATGACTAGGTTCAGGATTTTTCTACCTCGATCAGGGTTTTAAGCTGAGTTGGGAAAGATGAGTATTTAATGTTTATTTGAGAAGTGTAGGAAAAATCCCTTTTAGGGTTTATTCACCATCTTTAGGATTTGACGCGTCTTTTTTGTCATTTCAACTGTAGACGGCGTCATCCTGACTTTTATCGAGCGGTGTGTTTGACTTGTCCATTCGAATGTAGATGACGTATATGATGACGTCAGTTGTACTCGCATCTTTATAGGATGAGTTCCATGCACCTCATTAAATGTGCTTTTACCCAATGGGTCTTTTCCAAGTGTAACCCACCGATTCGTTTCCTTTGCCTATAAATAGGGATAGAAAGGTGGGAGAGTTACAACTTGAATCGATAAAGTCTCTTTTCCTCTTCCTTTCCCAGATCTTTTTCCAAACCCTAAAAACTTACTTCAAAGAATTTTTTTCGTAGGTTTTTCTTGTATTTTTATGAAGGCCAGTTGTCTTTCTTTGTTTTAAGAAGAAACACTCCTTTGGTTTGTTTTTGGTATAACTTAAAATATGGAAGTTGGTCGCTGATAACATCAAATAAGGACTAAATATACGCACCATTTATCCCATTTATATTTCTTATTTTATACTATTTTATATGAGATTTGATACTTAATCGTTTACTTTTGTAAATCTTAGTAATATTGGAGCAATTAGAGAAAATTGCGGAAAAGACGTGTTTTGGAGCAAAAATGAAGATATTGAAGAAAGTGTATTGTTCAGACCTTCAATGCGGCATATCCACTCTTGGAGATACGCCATATATGAGCCCTTACTTATTAATGACCACATGACGGGAATGCATGCAATCTGGGGCGGAGCCAGGAATTCAAGTTAAGGGTGCCGGATTTTTTTTTCCCCGTTTGCCACATCGCGACCAACAACTTTTGCATTTCGACGCTATAGAATGTCTTATTTATGAAAGATGGATGAATGACAAAGATCGTATAAGTTTTAAATGGAAGAATATTATCAACTTTGTCAAATCGATTTTTCAAAACGTTATTCTGGTTGTTTTTACTATTCTTTAACACTTTTTTTATCTAGAAAAAACGTTAGGAAGCTAGGCTTCAATTCCATAAGAACTCAATTATTATTGGTCATACACTTGTTAAACATAAAAATGATAAATCATAAGCCAACTACAAACTGTATGAAACTTTAACTGGCTAACTGAGTATCAATATTTCATTCCTTGTTCCAAGAGTAAACATATGCCAATTTAAAAATTGACGTTTTGCTATATGAGCCATCTTTTAAAAAGTTCACATATGCGCCATCAACATAAAGAAGACAACTTAATGAAATTTGGGCATACAATGAAAGAAGGCAACTTAATAATACTAATAAAAAAAGTGATAGGCATGAAACTAATCAAATTTGGGCATACTATGAAAGAAGGCAACTTAATGAAATTTTCACATTCACTTTATTTAACCTACATGACTATTAAACTAATCAAAGAGAGGACTCGTCTTCATCTTCCTTTTGACGTCTCCCTCTCATTTTTTTCCTCTTTTCCGTCAACTAAATATTTTTCCGGCAAAATCTTTTTATCAGAAGTTTTGTTTCTCTTTATTTGTTATTCTTCTTCCTAATTTAAGAATCGTTTAATAATAAAACATCATATTCGTCGCATATCGCTTCACCTGATGCTATGGCCGGAACTGACGGTTGGGCCGGTTGAGGGAGGCCCAGCACCCGCCTGCCACCCTATTGGCTCCGCTTCTGCATGCAATATGGCGTATCCAATCTCATTGATACGCCGTATCTAAAGACGGATGAAAACTACGTAAAAGATTTAGACACGACACTATTTTTAACATAACTTTTGCGTTTGAGCTCTGTTTTAGGTGATTCAAAAAGTCACATAAAGAGGAAAAATAGCTCTACATAATAAAAATATAAAATACAAGTAAACTTGAAGTAAGATGGTGCGTTTTGGTGCTGGAAAACTGAGCTCGTGGGTTAATAATAAATACTTGGGCTTATAGCCCATTATGTTAATAAATGAATTGGACCACTTGATTTCTTGGGCTTGTTGTGGATCGGTTGAAGTCAAGTCAGAAACCGAAAGGGACGAATTGCAATTTACACAAGGGACAATTTACAATTTACTAAAGGATGAATCATCAGTGTGCAAATTTAATACTTGGTGGCCAAATATTTTATTTATATATATTATGATATGATTCAAAGAAGAAAAGAAGTCCCCGTTTTGTGCTGTGGACCACGACAGAAAAGAAAAACGGAAAAGGGTTTTACCCTCTTCTTGGCTTAAGGTCGACATTAAAAGAAGAAAAGGTGTAGGGCACGAGAGGCGTTTGGTTCGAGGGCTTCTCCACAACCACGAAGAACATCTATTATTCTTGTAACTTTTATTCATTTTTCGGTTGCACATTTGAATTTATTATGAACTCATTTTGCATATCGTTTAATTTATACTTTGTTATGTTTATTGATATTATGAGCTAACACCTAAGTTTATGATAATATAATGTTTTGGTTTGTTTATATCGATTGTTTATTCTTTCGTTGCATGTTGATTATGTTTATTCATACATGTTTATGTGCTTGATTATATTTTCATCTGCCATTCAACTAGATCTAGGTTTATAGATAGTCATGTTTCATGATTATGTGTGATTGTGTTAAGTGGATAATGTTAGCATAGCCCGTTTAGTATTGTATGTATAAAGGGCCCGAGCCCATATCTAGAATATTTTGTATGTGTATATTAGTGATGTACGATGTATTGGACAAATCAATCAATCAAACAAACTTATCCTTATCATATCAATCACAACGATTGACATGGTATCAGTCCATTAAACACCCTACGCTCCTTTCATAACTTAACCCTCTAACACCCCACGCTCCTGTAAACCCACAAACAAACAATCACGCCTGTTTTTGTTCAAATCTGTTAATCTATCACGTGTTGGTGATTGTGCTAGGTCATTAATCTGCATGTTGTTATTGTATTCGTGCTAAGGTCGCGAATCAGATCATTACTTAAACATTTTTTCCTTGAACCACGTTATCTTTTCATATCCTCAAAGCAGTCACAACATATCGTTAAAGCTGTCACAACGCCATGATAGGTTCAACAAGCCCACCCACTANGTCTAAAAACGTTATTTATATTTTACCATCTTTGCTAAATTTTGTTAACAACAAATTGTAAAGTTTATTTTTAGCAAAACATATATATAGTTAAAATCTTTTACTTATAAACTTTTATTACAAACTAAACACTTTAGGTACATTTACATGCTATATAAACATTTTTACAAGTTTACTTTCGTTTTCATATTAATCTAAAAATAGTAGTATTCATTTACATCATTCCTTGCATCATCCATGTCTTATCACATGATCTTTGTAAGATATGTCATATATTTTGTTTAGATTGTTACTAAAAGAATCATAGAAAGATATGGTGAATATTTTGGTTAGATTTGACAAGAGATTTTGTGGATTTTCTGTCAGACCCTGGCGGAACCAAATGGATAATGGACGGAACCCTCCAAAGGGTTCCGCCGTATCCGTGGGTTGCTGGCATTTCTTCCCTATAAATAGCAAGCCACACCATTGTGTTTTCTCATCACTTACAATCATACATCATCATACATACTCTCATTTCTTATATCTAACTCATTCACATTTCATCTTAGTGAGATTCTTTTGTAGCAAGAAGATCACAACTTCATTTGAAAGACTTACAAGTTTTCAATGCTAAGTTGCAAGTCTTGTTTGTTTACCGTTGTGTGAACTCTTGTTGTTCATACATACATTGATTGTATTTATTCAGTAGTGATCGGTTAGTATTTTAGTCCTTAAAATACATAGAGTGACGGGAGTGGTTGTACCCTTGTAAAAGAACTCGACATCTAGCTTTGTGTCGGTAATCTTATGTAAGCGACGTGTAAGGTTTTCTCCGCCGGTTAAAGGAGCTTGTTGACTAGTGAAGGATACTCTCGAGTTGGATACTCGAGGAGTGGAGTAGGGCAAGAAAAAAGAGTCCTTGTAGACCAAACCACTATAAACATCCGTGATGTGGTTTCATCGTTTCTTTCTTTACTTGCACTTTATTTATCTGTTTATTGTTTGAAATTGTTGATCTCACATATAGTTCTCAAAGCAAAATAATTTTGAAAATAGTAAAACTATTCAACCCCCTTCTAATTTTTCACAATTGGCATCAAAAGTTACGTTATCAAGCTTTTAAAAATATATTGTATTTTAAAACTTGGAACGATCTATGGATTTTGAAAACTTTAAATAAGGGCAATCTATGCAACGGTCACCACTTTTTGAACCAAATGGTTTTATATATTGGAAAAACCGCTTTGAAACTTATGTGAAATCAAAAGATATAGATCTTTGGTATATAATTATAAAAGGTGATCACAAAGCTACTTTTAAAGATATTGGAAGTGGTCGGGATGAGGATAGTACACTTACTAAACCTAGTGAAGATCAAAAGAAATTAATTGCTAAAAATAATGAAGCTAAAATGATGCTTTACAATGCTTTACCAAGAAAAGAATATGAAAGAGTCTTTATGTATAATAACACGAAATTTGGCAATTGATTACGTTTGAGGTGTATATCAAATAAATACAAAGTAGACGTGAGGGGAATGCACTACTCAACCCTTGTGAAAAGGTTAACTTGCAAAATCCGTGAATACAATATATATATGTGATACCGGGCAAATGATTACCCGGGTCGTGTCCCAACGAGGTGTGAATGGGCGATATCGTGTGAGACTCGAGATTAAAATGCTTGTAAGGATGGAATTGATTATTTGGTATTGTGGAACAATTACGTAAAGCAAATAAACTAAAAACGCACGTTTTAAAATAACGTCAACGCGCAAAATAAAAAGTGAAATCTAAGCAAGACTAGTCCTACGGGCATACAAACAATTTTCCTACGTACTAGATGACAAAAGAAAATTTTGAAAAAAAATTGATTTTTCGACTTATAAATAATTTTCTACGATTTAATTAATATTAAAACTAAATTAAATGCTAAAAAAAATTACTAAAACTATTTTTAAAAATCTGAAATTTTTTTTGGAAGTTAAACAATGTTGTCATAAAGCTAAGAAAAATCTAAAAGGCCTAAGTGCTTAAAAAACTGTTTAAATAAGCTAAACTAGCAAATAAGCTTAAGGACTAAAAAGGTATTAAATGAATTGTTTTGCGAAGTATAAACGAAAACAAGTCCCTAGGGCATTTGGTATAGAGTGTGTGCTTGTGTCTGTGGACAGTGAGACCCAGGTTCGAATCCTGAGGTCACTGTTTTGAAAACTATTATTTATTTTATTTTTTTATTTTTTTTTCTTTCTTTGTTGCACACTGAGTAAGCTAATAGAATTTTATGAAAACTTTTTGTATATATATATAAAAAAAAAAAAAAAAAAAAAAAAAAAAAAAAAAAAATTAAAAACACCAAAAAAAAAAAAAAA
>LBNU01010830.1:127147-175650 GCA_014162995.1 Artemisia annua | reverse complement strand
ATAACAAAATTGATCTTCTTGTTCAACAATATGAACAATTTGTTATTCCCGAAGATGAAATCATTGATAGTGCATTTGCTAGATTTAATACCATTATTACTTCTCTTAAAGCACTTGATGAATCTTTTTGTAGTAAGAACTTTGTCAGGAAATTCCTTAGAGCACTCCATCCGAAGTGGAGAGCAAAAGTGACAGCCATTGAAGAATCTAAAGACCTTTCAAGCATGTCACTTGACGAGCTAATTGGAAACCTCAAAGTTCATGAAATGGTAATGGAAAAAGATTCGGAGACAGTCAAAGGCAAGAAAGAAAAAGTGAAATCTATTGCCTTGAAAGCTAGAATAGAATCAAGTGATGATGAGGAATCTAGTTCGGGTAGTGACGATGAAGAATATGCCATGGCCGTAAGAGACTTTAAAAAGTTCTTTTGAAGACGAGGAAAGTTTGTAAGGCAGCCTAGAGGTGACAAAAAACCTTTCTGAAAAGATCGTGATGACAAGAAAGGAAAAGGTGAAAGAAAATGTTTTAGATGTGGAGACACAAGTCATCTCATAGGAGAATGTCCGAAACCACCCAAAGGCAAAAATCAAAGAGCCTTTGTAAGTGGTGCGTGGAGTGAAAGTGAAGTTGATGACGAAGAGCCAAAGAATGAAGAAATTGCTCTCATGGCTCAAGACTCAAATGAGGTACATTCCGACTCTTCTTGCTCTTCTATTGATGATGATACATTGCAAAAAGAATATAACAAAATTTGTGAACTATGCTTAAAAATCATAAACAAAAACAAATTTTTAAAAACTAAAAAGGAATTTATAGAAAATGAAGTTTATAAATTGAAAGAAAAGGCAAAACGCTTAGAAAAGAGTAAAGCCATTGACACGATATGTACATCATGTCAAGAGCTCAAACTTGAAATTGAAAAACTTAAAATCACACAGNACAAAATCTGTGAACTATGCTTAAAAATCATAAACAAAAACAAATTTTTAAAAACTAAAAAGGAATTTATAGGAAATGAAGTTTATGAATTAAAAAAAGGCAAAACGCTTAGAAAAGAGTAAAGCCATTGACACCATATGTACATCATGTCAAGAGCTCAAACTTGAAATTGAAAAACTTAAAATCACACAGGATGATCTTATTAAACAAACTACAAAGTTTAAAAGGTTCGATAAAAGCATTTCATGTGCGGATGAAATAATGAAAAGTCAAAAGTCGCCATATGATAAAATTGGATTAGGATTCATGAAATCAGGAACCTTAAGTAGTCAACGAAACAAGACAAAAAAGAAACTAATCCAACTGCTACAGTGATCCACAGATCAGACGGAACCAAAAACATGGTTCCGTCCGTTGATCCAAAGGGATCCGTGGGCACTGTAGCAGAAAAGAAATTTTCTACATCAGCTCGTGCTGAATTTGTTAAAGTCACAAAGAAACAGAATCCTAGCTCAACTGAAACTAAACTAAAACCTGCTAAAGTAGGAGTAGGACTTGCTAAAAATGAGTTTAGAACTAAAACCACTCAACAAAGGCCCAAAACGCCTATTCCCAAACGCCCTTTTCCAAAGAGCAACTACAACACACAACCCAATTATCAAAATGGTTAGTACCAAAACTTTCCTAGACATTATCAAGTTCTAAATTACATGCCTTGGAACCCATATCCACCATTTCCATACAAGAATCAAGTTAATGGTATGTTTAACCAAAATAGACCCATGAGATATTGGGGACCAAATGTTTGAGTGTTTTAACATAAAATAGGTATGCTTGAAAGTTGGTTTGGAACCGGATGTAAGGATAAAAGATAGTGGTTGCTCGAGACACATGACGGGTAACAAAAGCCTCTTCTCAACGTATCAAGAATATGACGGAGGAAATGTTACTTTTGAAAGAAAGCTAAAAAGCAAAATCATCGGTAAAGGTACAATCTCTCATGACTCACTCTCTATTGATGATGTTGCTCACGTTCATAACTTAGGATTTAACTTACTTAGTATTAGTCAACTTTGCCATAAAAAGTATAACGTCCTATTTAGTGAAAAACGAAAGTAAAATACTAAAAGACGGAATAACTATAGCTAAAGGTGTTTTGAAGAACAACATATACGTCATGAAGATTGACAAAAGATTTAGAGATAAACTTTGCCTCACCTCCTTAGATGATTCCTCAACTCTTTGGCATAGACGTTTAGATCATGCTAATATGAGACTTATCCAATCTTTGTCCTCAAAAGAACTAGTTAGAAATTTACCTAAGTTGAGATATGACCAACACTTTTGTGATGCTTGAAAAATTGTTAAACAAGTTCATAGTAGCCATAAGGCTAAAAATATGGTGTCTACATCTAGGTGTTTAGAACTTTTGCATATGAATTTGTTTGGTCCATCAGTTATACAAAGCTACGGGGGCAACTTCTGTACTTTGGTTATAGTGGATGATTATTCAAGATACACTTGGACAAAATTTTTGAAAAGTAAAAACGAAGCTTTTGACCAATTTGAAATTCTTAGTTAGAAAATTGAAAATCAATTAGGAAATCGCATTGTGTCAATAAGAATGGACCATGATCGTGAATTTGACAATGAAACACAAATTGGAACTTTTTGTGATAAAAATGGTATAACACATAACTTTTCGGCACCTCGTACTCCTCAATCAAATGGTGTAGTAGAACGTAAAAACTAGACTCTTCAAGAGATGAGTAGAACAATGCTTAATGAACAAAATATTCCACAAAAGTTTTGGTGTAACGTCGTTGACACGTCAACCTATATTTTAAATCGTGTCTTAATTCGACCATTCTTNATAAAAATGGTATAACACATAACTTTTCGGCACCTCGTACTCCTCAATCAAATGGTGTAGTAGAACGTAAAAACTAGACTCTTCAAGAGATGAGTAGAACAATGCTTAATGAACAAAATATTCCACAAAAGTTTTGGTGTAACGTCGTTGACACGTCAACCTATATTTTAAATCGTGTCTTAATTCGACCATTCTTGAACAAAACTCCATATGAATTATATAGAGGTAAAAAGCCTACACTAGGATATTTTAGAGTGTTTGGAAGTAAATGTTTTATACTAAACACCAAGGATTATCTCACAAATTTTTACCCAAAGTCTTACGAAGGTGTATTTCTTGGATACTCGCAAAATAGCAAAGCTTACATTGTTCTAAACAAAGAAACTTTAAGATTCGAGTATCGTTGAACATAACCTTCGACGAAAGTCCACCTCCCTCTAAGACATCACCTTTGGTAGATGATGACTTAGTTGAAAGTCAAGTTATTGAAAATCAAGATAACATAGAAAATGACAAGGAAGATGAACTATTAAATAGAGAAATTGTCAATGTCAAAGAATCTAAAAGTCATCCATTAGATAGTGTCATAGGAAAAATTAACGAAAGAACCTTAAGATCAAAAGTTCAAAGTCAAAGTAACTTCTTTTGTTTTATATCAACCATTGAACCCAAAAATATAAATGAAGCTATAAAAGATGAATCTTGGGTAATAGGTATGCAAGAATAATTAAACCAATTCGTTAGGAATGATGTTTGGACATTAGTCCCTCAACCAAAAAGTCAAACGATAATTGGAACTAAATGAGTCTTTCGAATAAAATGGATGAACATGGTGTAGTATCTAGAAACACAGTTAGGCTAGTAGCACAAGGTTATAATCAACAAGAAGGCATTGACTATAATGAAACTTTTGCTCCGGTTGCTAGGCTCGAGTCAATTAGAATATTACTTGCATATGCATGTGCACATGATTTCAAACTTTTTCAAATGGATGTCAAAAGTGCATTTTTGAATGGCTTTATAAATGAAGAAGTTTATGTTGCTCAACCTCCGGGCTTCACTGACTTTGAAAAACCAAATCATATTTACAAACTTAAAAAGGCTTTATACGGAATTAAGCAAGCACCAAAAGCATGGTATGATCAACTTAAAACTTTCCTAGTGACCATAAGTACACCATGGGTTTAGTTGACAACACTCTCTTTACTAAGAAAAAGGATTCACATATAATCATAGTCCAAATATATGTTGATGATATTATATTCGGATCAACTTGTCAAGAGCTATGTGACGATTTCTCAAAAATCATGCATGACGAGTTTGAAATGAGCATGATGGGAGAACTCAACTTTTTCTTAGGACTACAAATAAAACAATTAGAAGATGGGATATTTTTTAACCAATCTAAGTACATAAAAGATATGCTTAAGAAATTTGGTCTTGAAGACTCCAAACTTATTAAAACTCCCATGTCTTTGGAAACTAAACTCATTAAGGATGAAGAAGGTGAATCCGTGGATATAACTAAATATAAAGGAATGATTGGTAGTCTACTCTATCTCACGGCTAGTAGACCCGACATTATGTTTAGTGTTTGTCTATGTGCGCGCTTTCAAGAAGATCCAAAAATATCTCATCTTGAAGCCGTTAAATGAATATTTAGATATATAAAGGGCACTACACATATATGATTATGGCATCCCAAAGGAACGGGAGTATAAACCATAGTGTATGCCAACTTGGACCATGTCGGTGACTATGTTGATAGAAAAAGTACAAGTGGTATTTGTACTTTTGTTGGACATTGTCTCACCTCATAGTTCTCTAAGAAACAAACAGCTCTCGCCATCTCAACAACTGAAGCCGAATACGTATAGGCCGGAAAAGCATGTCAACAAGCTCTTTGGATGAAACAAGCTCTTGTGGACTACGGAATTCAACTCAATGACATCTCCAGTCTTTGCGACAACAAAGGAGCCATCGACTTAAGTAATAATCCATTTCAACATGCTCGTACTAAACATATTGAAATCCGTCATCATTTCCTTCGTGAAAATGTTAAAAAAGGAAACATCTCTATNATCTCAACAACTGAAGCCGAATACGTATAGGCCGGAAAAGCATGTCAACAAGCTCTTTGGATGAAACAAGCTCTTGTGGACTACGGAATTCAACTCAATGACATCTCCAGTCTTTGCGACAACAAAGGAGCCATCGACTTAAGTAATAATCCATTTCAACATGCTCGTACTAAACATATTGAAATCCGTCATCATTTCCTTCGTGAAAATGTTAAAAAAGGAAACATCTCTATCGAGAAAGTATCCTCAGAAGACAACATTGCCGATATTCTTACTAAACTGCTTAAACGAGAACCATTCAACCTCCTTAGGCTTGGACTAGGACTTATGCAACCTACAATATAATTTCAAACTTTAGTCTAAACCTACATTCGCCAAAAACAAAATTTTAATTGTTTTTTCCTCTGCTGAACTGGCGTAACCAATCGACAAAGGGGGCGGAACCCTTGATTTGGTTCCGCCCAGTCCGCGGGTCACCAGGCTTTTTTTCTCATTATTTTAAACCAAACACCCCTTATATCATAACTACAACCCCTAAAGAGTTACTATTCACTTCAAAACACATTCACACACGAATTAGGCTGCTCCTTCAACCATCTTGCATTCCAATCATCATTGAAAGTATTCTTAACACATTTATACTCCTGATCTATATATAGGAATTCTATTTATGCACAAAAACGTAAAACTTAGGGTTATGCATTATCTTGAGAAAACATATAGGTCATGTGTTGAAACTAAAACTAATCATGCTTTCCATTAGTTAGGAATTGCATCTTGTAGAACATTATCATGTTTCACCAAACACCCCATGTCAAATTTTTGCAAAAACTTCTCACAATTAGGACAAATAATTTTCTCCACATTGTTCATACAAATGAAAAACGTTATGTTTAAAACATCACTTGCATAATGTCTCTTGAATGCTAAAGGAAATACATAACCAATATGTATTTTCGGGTACATTCAACCGAAGCTACATTGAATTAGGAGTGTTTGGGTTATCTCTCATTTTATAACAAAATTTGCATAATAAAAACCTTTTTGAGCATAAAAATGAGTCGAGATAACCGCACCTCCATATTGTCATCATATAGGCACACACTAGAACATTTATCAAAATTTTCACTAATTTAGACTAAAATGTGAATTTTGTTAGGTTCAAACATGCCTCCCGCAACATACTATGATCACAAAGACACCCTTCACTACCTTCCCAAACACCATAAGACTAAAGGCCAAACTCCCGCTCAAGTCAAAATCTTTAAGGGTCTAGAGAAATGCTATATTCATGAAGGTAGAACCATTGACCCATCCTTCCTAGAAGGAACAAATATTCGACAAGAACTTGCCACCATCAACTTTGATTGTCTCCTAAACATAGATGAACAAATTTGTCCTAGATTTATTCTAGAATTCTATGCATCCATAACTCTTCACACCAATGATCAAGGTCTCATGTCTTTAGCCTTCACCATAAACTAACACCAATACAACGTGCCTCTAGATCAATTTGCTCAAATCCTTGGTGTTCCCAATAGGGGTACATGCCTCTATACGGATAAATGGCCACTCACAATCCTTGACTCACTCATTGATCGTATCCCTCCATACGACACTCCTCTTGTTAGCAAGGAAGTCCTCCGTGAACATCTCTTTATTAGGACCTCGGATACTAGGAGAACCCGCTCGGGTAGTGAAGTCAATAAGGACCCTTTTGGTATGGAACTTAATGAGCTCAAACCCCAATTCAAGAAATGGGAAGAAATTCTTAGGGCCAATGTTATTAGCACCATAGGAAATCGTAACCACATCAACACATGCCTTTGCTATATGCTCTACTCCTTGTCCACTCGCCAACCCTTCAACTTGGCTTACTACATGGCCAAGAGGATGGCGGACATACCCTTGCTAGGTACAACGCTCTACCATAGGGGATGCTTCTCACCCGTCTCTTTAGAGCATTTGCACCCATTCTACCCAACTCCAAGGGGATTTGTCTTGACTACTCTCTCATTATTCATACCTTTATTCCATTAAGTGATAAGAGAGTTGCTAAGACACAAGGAAAACGACCTCATCCTCCTACTTCTTCATCATCATCATCAATGAGCGAAGATGACGGTCTTCCTAACTCTAGGCTCCCACCGCTTGAATATCTTCAACAACTTCCGGCAATACCAAACGAGTCTTAAGAATACAAGCAAACAAAGGTGTTAGGAATTAAACTAACAGTACAAACAAATAGAGTAAAGTTGGAACTGTTGAAGAATAACACTAACAGTACTAACTATGTTAGTACTGCTAGTATAACAAGTTTGTACTGCTTATGAGCTAAAGACTGATTCTGAAGATATGCTTGGAGATAATTATAGAATAGATATTGTGTATATCTTATACATAGAGATTGATACGAATACTGTATCAAAAGTAGTTTACTTGTAAAGGATTCCTTGTGTTATAAAAGGAGGTCCAAGGTTAGGTATTTCATATATCTCTCTAATACATCTTTGTGAAAGCTTCAAGGTTGTAAACCCTAGTGATAGTTAAGATCACTCGTATTATTAATAATATTGAAGCATTTGATTTATTTCATTGTTCATAGTTTACCGTTCCATCTATACAAATTGTTGCATACATTCACATATACATAATCTTCTAAGTATTGGCTAGTAAATTCCGCTTGCTAGTTGATATATACTCAAAGTATCACCAACACAAGGAGTATGTACAAAAGGGGATGTGGAAGTGCTTTGGAAGGTACCTAAGCAAGATGAACAAGAAGATTGATAGGCAGTGAGCGCAATTGCGAGCGTTTGGAACAATTTGGTCTTAAACAATGTTGTTTTATGGATTAATGTATTTCTAGGATAATTTGGTAACTTTAAACGATATTATGTACTAACAGGATCATGCAGGTAGTCAACATTACGATGTTGTCAATTTTCCATATTTTCGCTTAAATAATGAAAATCATTAGCGCCCGGTTGATCTACATCAGTAAGTGTGTTTATACCTGCATTTTTGTTATTTCCCAATCAGACTTAATTAGATACATATGTTTTAGGAAATTTACGGAATTTGAAACACGTTCGGGACTTCAAAAATACCCATTGTTAAGGATTTTGGACTAGCGGAACCAAATTTTGGGTTCCACCAGTGTAAAAATTTGGCTCCGCAAAATTACTACCAGCGGAACTGGCGGAACCAAAAACAGGGTTCCGCCCTTGTTATCGTGTGGTTCCGCCTGCCAACAACTACTTTTTCTTATTTTTTCAAATTTTTGACTTTTCCAAAACACCAAATCATATTTTTTAGTTTCTAACATACTTCTTATCATTGCCTAAGCACATTAGGACCTTTTTAGCTTATAAGAACAAATAGGAAACCATTTCCCGCCAAAATTTCAATTTTCTCATAACTAACCCAAGGAACCTTTCTGCATAAAGGAAGGATCCCTTTATTTGGTTCCTTGCCATCCGTGGACACTCTTGATGTGTGTTAAATCACATATCGTTTATTCACCATTTAAAGACCAAAAAGACCAAAAAAACGCTAACAAATGCCAAAGATATATGTGTTTTTGCGTTTATGAATGTGCAGGTACGGATATTGAGGAAATGGACAAAACTGAGCCAAAAACGACGAAACGAGCACGAGATTTGGAAAGAGTGTTCAAAGCCGTAGCCGGAGGAGCATTTTTCATATTTGAGCTCAAAGTGTCAACATTAGTCCTTGAATTATCAACAAATGCCAAAGTTGATCCTTTGAAAATATTTACATAATTGGTCCTTGCATTTTTGGAAATTACAAATTTGGTCCTTGTAAATATTTCATCAAAAGCTGCCAAAGTTTTACTCCAATAAACCCAAATAAATACCCAAAGTTATCACAAAGCCCACAAGCCCAAAAACTTTACCCAATCAACACCAGCCCACCTTCACTACCAAAACACAAGCCCAAAATCCATTTCCCTTTTTATAAAAACCATTTAACCCGTTTTCCCTATCAACCCAATACCCAAGTCAACACAAACGAATAAAAATAAAACAAAAACAAAAAAACACGCGCGTTTATTCATCCCCAAATTACACAGCTCCTTAGAACCCTAATGGCTACCTCACCCAAATTACCCAATCCCACTCAAAATTAACCTCGTATTTAAGGGCTATTTGGACAATTCCCCACCCTCTGACACCCACTGACAAGTTCTGACAAGGGAATTACACGTGGTCGTTTTCTAGTGGATGGGACGCGTCACTAGGTGGACTTGGAAGGCTGTGATTGGTTATCTAGTGTCATAAGGGATCAATATTGGATATTCTATAAAAGATACTTTCTCTGGATGCTTCTGAGGCATTTTCCCAGCTCGGCTATATAAGGCTCTTCATACATCACATGAAGGAGTTAGTTAGTAGTTAGACAGTTAGTAGTATAGGTTAGGAGTAGTATAAGATAGGTTAAATCAGCTTATTGTAATTTTAGTCTCAGTTTTTAAAAGCTTTGTAACTCAATTCTCATTAATACATTTTCAGTTTTTAAATTCATGTCTCATTTTACTTTTTAAGCTTTTAAATGTTCTAAAGTAGTTAACAAGCTTTAATATCTGTGTTCACAAGCTCATAGAAGCTTATTCATAACTTTTTGTGAGCTTGTGTGGTTTAATCTCTGATTGATTGCAAAATTTCATAATAGACAACATATAAGTCCACTGAGTGTTGAATGACTTTGATCCATGGTGAATTTTGACAAGCCAAACAGCAAAGGATGTGTTTGAGCCTGTCTAAAGACAGGCTAGCTAAGTGAAACTCCTCTATTTTGAGCTGAGGAGTGAGCATTTGTAAGATCTGTTTTTCATTTTACCTCATTATTAGCTTAGATCTGTTTTGTTTGGTATTCTACTGTTAGTGCAACTTTAATTGATCTTGATTTAGTTGATTTTGAAGTGATTAAGCTTGTTGGTTTCATCTATGCTACTATTCCATTTTACTGCTTCAATATAGCTTGAATTCTGCTTGACCTGCATTTCAGTGTTTCTGTGGTTAAGAGTTGCATTTTATTGTTATTTTAGCTTTAAGTGTTGTTTCTATATGTGTTTTGATCACTGGTTCAGTGTTAGTTAGCTTAAGTATGCATGTGTTAGTGTGAACTGTGATGTTATGAGAGTGTTTGGATCTAGTTAGTTCACTGAGTTTGTGGTATTAACTTGTTGATTGTTTTGCATTATTAGTGTTTCATAGGTTAGACTAGATCAGTAGATGCTTAAAATGGGTAGGATTTATAGTAAAAGTCATAGATAGCTAAAATTCTCATTACTGCTTGTGTTAAGGCATTTATGAATCTATGATTCTGCAATCTGTTGCTAATGGTGTTTGTGAAAATGCGTTAATAGAATAATTAGCTTAATGTACACCTGGTGAAAGATTTGATCAAGTGAAAGTCAGTTTAGTCAAACCAATAGTGTATCAATTTAGTCAACTAATCTGTGAAAAATGCTCGCATATTTGTGTTCAAGCTACTGAACTTGGCTTCAATTAGGCTTCAATTAGTTGATTAGAATTAGGGCTTTTAGAGTTTTTGCACTCTCTGCTTGGTAGTGAATCTTTTGCCCCCATTAGTTGCATTATTTCTACTTATTTTAGTGCTTATTTTGACTGTGTAAAGTAGGACCTTAGCACTTGCTTGCTGAGATTACCTTAGGACTGCAGTTGTGTGATTTAGTTACAATTCTGAATTTGATTGTTATATTTGAGTGTCTTTGAGATTGTGGTAGTGATTTTCATAGTTCCTGAGTTTTTGGCTTCGTATACAGCTTTTCAGCTTATTGTTTAGCTTATAGTTAACTGCTTATTCGTCCATTTGTTTGTTTTGTTGAGTTTAATGATCTGAACTGAGTTTGTCTGAGCTTATCTGAGTATTATTCACCTTCTTTAAAAGTTTCATAAGATTTGGTGATAAGTGCTTATTAATAAGCACTTATCCCAAACTGCTTATTGCCCAATAAGCATTTTTCCAACTTATTTTTCACTTTTCTTATTTTTCTCAGATTTTAAATAATGATTTAGATTTTCTGTAAAAATTTCAGAATTAATTGACTTGTTTTACTATTTCTTTTTATTTTTAAATAGTTTTTAGAATTTAAAATCATTTTTTTTTATTTCAAATTAAATCACAAAAAGACAAAAATAGTTTCTGATTTTATTTCTAAATTTCATTTTCAGTTTAATAAGATTTTTAGAAAATAAATTTGCAGAATAAATTTTTCATTTTATAATTAGTTTGGTTTACTTTTATTAAATAAAAATACAAAAATAGTTTTTAATTCATATTAAATAAATAAAAAGTAAAAAAAAATATTTTTCTTTTTCCTGAAATTTTCTTTTATCATTTTAAAGTTTTAGAAATTTCATTTGAGCTAGTAGGATTAGTATAGTTTCGAATTCGCGTTTTAATTTGTTAATTAGACGTAATTTTTAGATCGCGTTTACGTTTTTGTCGATTGTGCTTTACATGCTTGTACCTTAGCTTTCTCATTTGATATTGATTGTTAATTCACGATTTGTAGTGTAATAATCCAAAATTCAATCATAATATTTTACCATTCACTTCACACGAGCACAACCGTACGTCGATTTCGCCGTCAAACCTTCGTTGGGAAACGACCCGAGGAATATTCTCACGAATATTCCTTTGGAAAACAAAACTTACAAATACTCACATCAACTCTAATTACAAAGATTTGACATGATTGCAGAGCATTTACTGCATATCTCACTCTTTCTACTCAATCCAACTTCATTAGATTGACTTCCAATGATTTGACAACCTCTTAAAACACTTCCAAATGATTAGGAACCTCCATTTTTGTATGGATCAACATCAACTCCAAACACTCCTTTCAATAATCCTTCCACTCTATAAATTAGTACAATCCTGGATAGTTCTTCCTCACACCTTCACCATCACTTTCCTTGATCTTTAGCTTCTTATAACCTTGTTCAAACAATGACAAAGTCAAACAACTCACCACCTCCATCAAGACCCATTAGGAGAACCGCTAGGATTAGTGTGAAACCTTGTTGTTTCAACACTACCATCAACCTAAGCTCATCATCTTCTGATGAATCACCACTGATCATCTCATCTCCCATAAGGGATTGATGACGCTCGAAATATACATATTTTATATAGCGTTATTTGTTAGTTTCTTTATGAATTATAAGGACTTTCGATACTTAATTGCATGAAAATACATTTCAGGTCCGATAGACAAAGAACTTCAAGGATTAAGACAAAGTGTTCACTTCCAAGATAATCTCATGTTGAAGCCTATCCAAGTACAAATGTGCGCCGATCTTGTCTCCAAAGTGCGCCGGTTACGGGGACGCATGTAGTCCTACACAAATCTAAGTCAGTCAAGTAAAGTTCGGTGATCTTATCCTAATTGTGCACCGGCCTTCAGTTCTAATAATGACCCTTTGGCGCCAAGAAATCTATTGAACCCACCGTTATTTATCTCCAAGATCGCCGGCATTCAGTGTGAAGCCCGCCGACCTTTCTCCAAGTGCGGCGTACTTCAGTGCCTGGCCAGTCAATCCTTGCCTATAAATAGAGCCCCAATTCGTCTCATTTAGACACATCTCTCATCCCAACAACCAACAAAGCTCTGATACTTATTCTCTCTCAAATTCCAATCATTGGAGTGATAAAATAAAGTCAAAGTTCTAAAAGCGTTGAAATACTCTCTAGATATTATTGTGGTGATCGCTAGTGATGGTAGCTTCTTCATTACATTAATTCAGAAGTATGTTGATCATTTCATACGAAATCACCATTGTAAGCATGATTACTAAAGCCATGTTAGGCTAAACTCCTTATGGTTGCTTGGATATGTTAATATAATAAAGTGTTTGGTTGTGGTCATGATCTCTTGTTGATTTCTTGTTTATGTTAAGTCCTTGCTGTGTTCTAAACTTATCTCCATTGTTTATCTCTTTGATTATAATTACTAATTGGAATGGGTCGAAAGATTCAAAAAATATTTTATGGTTTTCAACATATGTCTATGTGTGTTGATCAATTGTAGGAGAAATCGCTTTTGTTATGACATAAACAATAAAGTTTTAAACGTTGCAACTAGTTCTTATACTTGTTAACCACTTGTTTAAGGATTAGCAAACATAAGTCTCGAATCACAACTGTTAACTTATGAAACGTTATTTTTACGAAAACAACTAATCATTTGTTGAACTTACTCCACCTCTGAGATCATTATCATATACCATCACCAAGTTATAGCAACTATCCAAGTAATCATATTTGTCTCATACTTGAATTTCACAGTAAACATTTGCATAAGCTTTTTAAGTCATCTTGATTAGTTAATTGATATCTAAGAGCAATCTCAGTCCCTATGGAATGACCTGGTCTTACCAAAACTCTTTACTATAAACGAGGGTTATACTTTTACCCGTGTGTTTTGAACTAAGAGAATCGGTAAAATTAGTTATTATAAATTTAATGCTTTCGAAGCGCATCAAAGTTTTTGGCGCTGCTGCCGGGGACTAGCACTTGCTCTTTTATTAATTGTTTGATCATATTAGTTGCATTTAGATTGCATTTTTGTGTTTATATTTCGAATATCACCTGTTTTGTTCTATATAACCGCCGGTTTTCACCTAAAACCGCCGCTTTTGCACCACGATCACGGCGATCTTTTCCAAAGAGCGCCGCTTTTCTGGAAATTTCAAATTCAAAACTTCAAAACTTTTACCTCATAAAACCCAGAAGTGCGCCGTACTTTACACCTTAGTACGCCGTACTTATATCCTCATAAGCTGAAAATTAATTCATCTGAATTGAATTTCAGTTGTGCAAAGCATCATAAATCCGGTATTGGATGGTCACACGATCATCCAACGCAAAACTTGCCAGCCCTTTACCAGAACCTGAATGTACCATAAACCGAAGACGTAGACGAAACAAACGAGTCCCAATTTCACAAAAAGACTTAAGACCTGAAACTCCTAAAGAGATAGTTCCATCTGTTGACGATCTTTCTCTTTATCGATTCTTTATCAAATTCATCCGACTTCACAATCCAATGGATGAAACCGACAATGAACCAATGTGGGCCAATGAGCGAACCGTTGCTCCTACTCCTGGTCCTACAATAACTTTACCCGACACTGCCAATGAATTTGCCATCAAAGGAAACCATCTAACCCTTGTCAAAGGAAATCAATTCGATGGTAGAAACAAAACTGATCCTCACAAACACATCCACGAATTCCTTGGAATTTGTGAAATGTTTAGATACAGAGATACCGAAAATGAAGCCATCCGGCTCATGATGTTTCCATTATCCCTAACCGGAGAAGCTAAAACCAGGTTAGATGAACTTGACGAAGGAACCATAGCAACATGGGATGAACTTCGCACTGCCTTTATAAGTCGATTCTTTCCCCCAACCTTATTTGACCGACTCCTCGGTGAAATCCGTGCCTTTTCCCAACAAGATCAAGAAACATTAACTGAGGCATGGTTACGAATGAAAGAAATGCTCAGGAATTGTCATGGACATGGTCTAAGTAAAGGAATCATAATCAAAATCTTTTACCATGGACTTGTCGAGACTACTCAAGAAGCCTTAAATGCTGCTGCAGGAGGAATTTTCGTGTACAAAACTCCAAATCAAGCTTACCAATTACTCGAAGACAAAGTCTTACTCAAACATGATTGGGCTAAAAACCAAAAACCAAAAACCGCTCTTCGCAAAACTGTTGCTTTCGCCGATGAAGGCAGTAGTATTTCTGACACTGACAAAATTATGGCCCGAATGGATGCTCAGTACAAAGAAATGAAAGAGAAACGTGAATCTTGCAACAATCGTGGTGGAAATCATTTAACCGCAAATTGCAATGATGATGACACACCCATGTCTCGAGAAGAAGAAGCCAAATTTATGCAAACATTTAGACGATCTCGTTTTTATAATGATTATCATAATAGAGATCATAACAAATGGCATTCTAATGATAGATCTGATTATAACCGTGATCAACCTCGATCGTATCCTGAAGAAAAACCCGACATTCAAAAACAATTAAGTGAATTCATTAAGTCACAACAATCCACGAACACATTCGTCAAAAACACTTTCAATGAACTCAAAGACAAACTTGAATCTACCACAAGAAACCATCAAGCTTCTATCCAAAATCTGGAAGAAAAATTCGACAAACTTGCCGAAAAACAAGCTAATCGATCTCCTAGATCCCTTCCAAGTAACACTAAACCTAATCCAAGAGGTGGTACCTCTAGACCTTATCAACCACCTCCAGCTCGTCATGAGCATGTGAATGCCATAACAACAAGACATGGTACTTCATATGATCCTCCCCCTAATCCTAGTCAAACACAACCTGCTGTCGAACTTGACAATGACGAAGAAGATGAGCCATCACCTCAGAAAAAATCCAAAACAAAAGAAATTCCCGATACACCTGTTCATAAACCATATAAACCAAAAATTCCATACCCACAGTGTCTCAGAAAAGAGAAAATGGAAGCACAATATGGGAAGTTCCTAGATACGATTCGTACCGTTCGAATCAATGTTCCATTAATCGATGTCATTACCGGAATGCCAAATTACAGCAAATTCCTTAAAGAACTTGTAAGTAACAAAATCAAGCTAGAACAAATATCCGCAGCCTTTCTAAGCGATGAATCTTCAGCAATAATCCAAAATAAAGTTTCACCAAAATTAGGAGATCCCGGAAGTTTTCTAATTCCGTGCAATTTTGGCAAAACATTCTCTTGCAATGCCTTGGCCGATCTTGGTGCAAGTATCAATCTTATGCCATATTCTCTTTATGCCAAACTCTCTCTAGAAACTCTCAAGCCTACCAAAATGAGTGTTCGATTAGCAGATCGCTCTTTTCAATATTCTGTTGGAATAGCAGAAAATATGCTAGTCGAAGTTGGTAAATTCACCTTCCCCGTTGACTTTGTTATCTTAGAAATGGAGGAAGACAGCAAAGTTCCTTTAATTCTAGGAAGACCATTTTTGCACACAGCTGACACAATAATTCGAGTCAAACAAAATAAACTAAATCTCAGAGTTGGAGAAGATAGAATGTCTTTTTCAATCGATTCAGCCATGAAACATTCCTACTCTAATGATGACACATGTTTTAGCATAGATGTTATTGATGAAATTCTTGAAGAGGATTTCGACACTTGCTAAATGAAGGAATGGAAATTCTTCATACTATTCAAGGAACGATTCTTGAAGAGAAACTCTATGATGAGTTTGACGAATTCATAGCCATGAATGTCGAAGAAATCGAGACCGATGATGAAGAAGAAATCATTTTCGAAAGAATCACTTTCAATACAGAATACAAAATAAGAAATCTCTCGAAGAACCACCAACTGATCGCGAACTCAAACCTCTTCTTAAACATCTCGAGTATGCTTTCCTAGAAGGAAAGTCCTTACTCCCGGTTATTATATCTTCCGAACCTTCAGAAAAGAATAAAGCAGACTTGCTCACCGTTCTCAAAAATCATAAACAAGCTTTTGCTTGGAAAACTTCAAATATTCCTGGAATCTGTCCTTCATTTTGCAAACACAAAATACAAATGTTGGAGGATAAGAAACCAGTGGTTCAAAAACAAAGAAGGTTAAATCCTAATATGCAATAAGTAGTAAAGAAGGAAGTAACCAAACTCCTCGATGCTGGAATAATTTACCCTATCGCGGAAAGCCCATGGGTTAGTCCTATTCATTGTGTACCAAAGAAAGGTGGTATCACCGTGGTCACAAATGAAAATGACGAGTTAGTTCCCACCAGAACGATCACTAGTTGGAGAGTTTGTATTGACTACCGAAAACTCAACGAAGCTACAGCCAAAGATCATTTTCCTCTACCCTTCATGGATCAAATGTTGGAAAGACTAGCAGGAAATGAATACTTTTGTTTTCTCAATGGTTTTTCTGGATACTTTCAAATTCCTATCGATCCTCTCGATCAAGAAAAAACAACATTCACATGCCCTTTTGGAACATATGCTTACAGACGAATGCCTTTCGGCTTGTGTAATGCACCTGCTACATTCCAAAGATGCATGATTGCCATATTTCATGACATGATCGAAGAATCTATGGAAGTTTTCATGGAATATTTCTCTGTCTTTGGAAACTCATTCAAAAGTTGTTTGGTCAATCTAAGTAAAATGCTTAAAAGATGTGAAGAGGCTAACCTAGTCTTAATTGGGGAAAATGCCACTTCATGGTTAAAGAAGGTATTGTGCTCGGACACAAAGTATCTGGAGCAGGATTAGAAGTTGACAAAGCCAAAGTCGATGTCATAGCAAAACTTCCACCCCCTACTAATATCAAAGGTATCAGAAGTTTTCTTGGACATGCCGGTTTTTATAGAAGATTCATAATAGATTTCTCCAAGATAACTAAACCTCTCACGAAACTCCTTGAAAAAGATGCTCCATTTGAATTCAACGAAGAATGTGTAACAGCGTTTGAAATATTGAAAGAAAAGCTTACATGCACACCTATCATAGCAAGCCCAGATTAGAATCTTCCATTCGAGCTAATGTGTGATGCAAGTGAAAGCATCGTTGGAGCCGTACTTGGCCAACGAAAAGAAAACCATTTTCATCCAATCTATTTCGCAAGCAGAACGTTGAATGCAGCCCAACAAAATTACACGATTACAGAAAAAGAATAAATGGCTGTTGTATTTGCATTTGATAAATTTCGATCATATCTCGTTCTGTCCAAAACTGTTGTTTTTACGGATCATGCAGCCTTAAAATATCTCTTTAAAAAACTAGATGCCAAACCTCGTCTCATACGATGGGTTTTGCTCTTGCAAGAATTCGATATTGAGATAAAAGACAAAAAAGGTGTTGATAATGTTGCAGCAGATCACATATCTAGGATTGAGAAACAAGATGGTGATGATGAAGAACTCGAAATAAACGATTACTTTCCAGAAGAAATTCTGATGAAAATAAATTCAGATAATGAACCTTCGTTTGCTGACTTTGCAAATTTCCTGGTTGGAAAAGTTCTACAAAAAAACATGACATACCAACAAAAGAAAAAATTCTTTTCTGATATAAAAAACTTCTTTTGGGAAGAGCCACATCTTTTTAAGATATGTCCTGATGGGATTATAAGAAGATGTGTGGCAGGACCTGAAACCCGAACCATTCTAGATGCATGTCATCGTAGACCAACCGGAGGACATTATGGACCGTCTAACACGGCCAGAAAAGTCTTAGAATCTGGTTTCTATAAGCCAACAATATTCAGAGAAGCTCATACCTTAGTTCGCCTTTGTGAAGCATGCCAAAAAAACAGAAATATATCAAAACGAGACGAAATGCCTTTAAACTATATCCAAGTATGCGAAATATTTGACATATGGAAAATAGATTTCATGGGTCCTTTCCCAAAATCCCATAAGTTCGAATACATATTGGTCGCTATCGATTATGTCTCAAAATGGGCAGAAGCCCAAGCACTTCAAACAAATGATGCAAAAGTAGTTCTAACATTCCTTAAGAAACTCTTTTGTCGTTTTGGAATTCCAAAGGCATTGATTAGCGACAGAGGAACACATTTCTGTAATCATATGATGGAAAAAGCAATGAAGAAATACGGTGTAAACCATCGCTTTTCTACCTCATGTCATCCTCAAACTAGTGGTCAAGTGGAAAACACAAACAGAGCCTTAAAAAGAATCCTTGAAAAGACTGTAAAAGACAATCCTGCTCTTTGGTCTAAAAATTGGATGATGCTCTGTGGGCTTTCCGTAAACATACAAAACACCTACTGGAACAACACCTTATAAACTCATATATGGCAAAGCTTGTCATTTACCGCTCGAAATTGAACATCGTGCATATTGGGCACTTAAGAATTGTAACACCGACTTTATAACCGCTGGAGAAAAACGTATGTTTCAACTCCATGAGTTAGACGAATTTTGTTTACATGCTTATGAGAATTCTATATTATACAAAGAAAGAACCAAAATCTGGCATGATCGAAAGTTAAAAATCCGTAAAGAATTCAACAAAGGAGAAAAAGTACTCCTATTCCACTCAAAATATAAATTCAAGCAACCAAAATTAAAATCCCGTTGTCTTGGACCTTACATGGTAAAACATCAATATCCATCCAGATAAGTTGAACTATACGGAAAATATGGTAAAACTTTTATAGTCAATGGTCACAGACTTAAGTTATACCACGAAGAAGAAAGTTTCAATGATCGAAGGGAGGAACTGACTCCTTTCTTCCCCAAAGCCTAAAACCACTCCGTCCTTGTGAGTCTAGCTAGAGACTCCTAGAAAAAAAAGCGCTTCTCGGGAGGCAACCCGTGATTTCAGGATTTTTTCACCACACTTTAATTTAAGTGTGGAGGTATTCCACCTGTGGCCAAAGGAAAAAAAAAAAAAAAAAAAAAAAAAAAAAAAAAAAAAAAAAAAAAAAAAAAAAAAAAAAAAAAAAACCCAAAAAATGTTTTTTTGTGTTTGTTTGTTTATTTTTGCAGGTTTTTTATGATAATCTATAGATGCTTGCAGGAGAGTCTCTTATATCAACTTCCATCATAGCCCCGGGAAGTTTCGATCCTCTTTTCTCGATTATCCTATTTTCATTATTTTTCAGTCTTTCACATTGGGGACAATGTTCAACTTAAGTGTGGAGGGAGAACAAATAGGATAAGTCGAGCGTATTTCACATTATTGCTTGCTCCATAAATTTTCAAATTTTAGGTTTTATATTAGAATTTTGATAAAAAAATGCAAGGCATATCGATACATATCTAGCACATGCAAAATCCCCACTAAATTGTGAGAATATTCTTAGCCTTTATATGAAGTGTATAGCATTTTTGCACTTCCTTTTTTTTGGGTAAAGGGGAGTAATCCTGCACCCTGGTAAATATATTAACCAAAAACGTTTAAGTACAATGGATATGGGTGAAATCTCATATCTCAGCCCGTTACATAGGCAAGAAGCTTACATAACAAGATACTTCCTATTTTCTAAACAAGAAAACAAACCATTACTCAAAGGATAACATAGGACATAACGAAATAAAATTACTTCCTAAGACCTTGAAGCTTGGTGCCATACATGATATTAAAAGCATCCAAATTCCCTGGAAGATCATAAACCTGGTTCGCATAGTCATCGTAGTCATATTCATCATATTCATCCTTAAACTCTTGGCCACCACCGAATAGATTTGCAGACTCATCAAATGGGTTAGCAACCACCTCATCATCAGAATCAGAAACCACGATCTCTCCCACCTTAGAAAAAGGGTTAACTCTCTTAATAGAAGAGGCGGGCGGAGTACAAGAATCACTAGTTTTAGGAGCCATAACCGACTCCTTCTCTTTCAAATCACTCACAAGAGGTTCTTGTGATGCAGTACCTGTCTTATTAGACTCATCATCATTAACTTCCATTGTACGACCAGAATCCACATCCTTATTAGTGTCATTAGTAGGAATACCCAAAGCATCCGTATCATCCATATTAAGAGCATCAAACGGGTTAGATGTAGGAATCTTCATACCACTCGAACTTGCCATATCAGAAGCATTCTTCTTATTGCCATCCACTTTCTTAGGTTCAGGGGTAGTCTTTTTGGGTCGATACTGGAACTGCTTACCCACAACTGGTTTAGTAAACCCTCCTTGACCCGGGATTGTAGGACCACCTTGCTTTCCTTTCTTGTTGTTGTTAACAGTCTTGAAACCATCATTAACAGGCATAGTAGGCTGAGCAGAGGGCACAACAACTTTAGGACAATCAATAAGAGTATGACCAAAGATCTTACACTTATCACAACGCGGTGGTTTCCACTTGTATTCAACCCGAATCTTCTCAATAGTCGACCCCGTACCATCAAGTAAAGGTATCTCAACAATGAGGCTATCCCGAAGAACCTCATCCGACTTCACTTCAATCATGCATCTAGAAAAACTACTACGGCCCCATGAGTCCTTGCACATTTGGCTAGTACAAGCATCAAACCTTTTGGGTGTACCAATCAATGTGGCAAGCAGACTAAGACCATCATCAGAAAACATAGCCAAGGGGACATCATGGAATTTAACCCACACCCGGATGTTGGTCAAATCCTCTTTAAGCAAGTTGGTGTTCAATGTCCATGGTTTAAGAATAATAGGTACATTCCTAATTAATCAAGGACCGTTTTCAAGAACATCATCAACACCTTTCTTCGAGTTAAACCTAAAGAAAAAGAACCCCTTTTCATTCATCATAACCTTCTGTATACCAAACTTAGCCCACGCATTGCGTACATAGTAATCGACAACAGGAAAAGTAAGTCGTTGGCCAAGGAAGTACCCATACAGAGTATTCTCAAACCTAGTGTTCACCTCTTCAACCACTTTCATAGGTACAGAAAGATCCACACCGATTGATGTCTTGCTACACTCCAGCCTACGAAAGTTAGACATGTATTTCTTAGGTTCATTAGAAGTAACACCAGCATACGATGTAGAAGGTTGTCTCAAAGCATCCACACTAACCTTCTCAATACCAACAGCCCCATGTGCATTCGTATCAACCTTATCAGAACTATAACTATGAGACTTGTTAGAAGCCCCATGTGGACCATTCGGATCATTAACTAAAGGATCAAGTAAAACCGGCTTCACTTGATTAGTCTTGTCCACAATCATAGATAATTTAATATCTCCATCATCAACACTCCACTCAGTGATAATAGGACCAGACGATGCAAGTATAGGCTGAGTAGAACTAGGATTAACATCCTTAGGCTTCTTATGTTTCCTTATAGTCACCTTCGACAAATCAACAGTAGCATTCAATTCATCAATATTCCCAATGGACTTGGAAACATCAGTTGTAACTTTTGAATTCAAGAAACCCTTATTTATCATCTCTCTTTAACCCACGAACAATATTACCAATCAACTCAACAATGAACAGCACGCATGCAAAACCAAACAGTAAGAATAAACCCTAATCGCAAGATTAGGGTTTGGATTCGAATAGCACAAAGATCAACCTGCTCCCATATTTGTCCTCACGATAATGTTATAAATTGATATAAGGAAGACTTAAAGATGAATCCCACTGAATAAATCAATTTGTTCCTAAATAGGCAACGACACACGATTGAGAAGATGAATCCCACTGAATTAATCACAAACGAGAATTAATATGTATAGGTCGGTTGGGGCCAAATTCAAAGAAAAGCAATTAAAATAATAAACCTAGAAAGCAATAACACTCTTGAACGCACCACAATTGGACCAAAGCAAAACTACTATTAATTTGACCAACCAACGTAGTTAAACACCACACAGATTGATCAAAAATAATAAAGAATCACAGTGGAACTATTATAATACGAGAAGAATTAAAATCGAAACATAGGTTTGTTAGGGATTCGTATTCGCTTTAGTCGCCACTTTGAGAGAGAAAGTCTAGGGTAACACTTTTCTTTTTTGCACTTCCTGTTTCATGATATATGAGTGTGCCGGTAATTCATTTTAACTCTAGAACTTGTGCATGTATATCGTTTACTAAATCGCAGTGAGGTTAATTTATAGACGAATATAGATGATAAAAAGGCAAAATATCCACACAAATCAACCCTTATCCTTATCTCATATCACATTTATCCCTATACACCAGAAATCAGCCGAAAATGAATAAGAATATCAAAGAAGCATCTTGCTAAATTCCTTTGATTTGCTAGTCGCTAGTATGTTAAAGAAAAGTAAAGAAAAAAGTGAATAAAGGCAAGAAAAATATGTGCCTATTATAAGTGAAGGTATGATGGTGGCTAGCGATAGTATGGCTTAGTGAATCAATATGGCTGTTATATCTCTCAAAACAATACACCCAAGTTATCCCCTATATCCATAACAAAATAGCCTTATTTTGCCTTCTTTTGATATATTTGTCTGATGCTCACGCCACAACGGTTATGTTTACGTATCTTGTGCAAGCCTATGGTAGTTTTATTGATTTATGTCTGTGCAAATTGAGTGTTCCCACATAATCACCCTATTGAGCGGAATTGTGTGAATCTAAATAAATCCTATGTGATGTGATCTAGTATGTATTGATGCCATAAATATATAAATGTCTTTGTCTCTAACAAATAAATCTCCTTCAAAAATTAATCTTTCATATTTCATATCTTATTGTTCGCTTACATTGCTTGGGGGCAAGCAATAGCTAAGTGTGGAGGGATTTGATGACGCTCGAATTATACATATTTTATATAGCGTTATTTGTTAGCTATGAATTATAAGGACTTTCGATACTTAATTGCATGAAAATACATTTCAGGTCCGATAGACAAAGAACTTCAAGGATCAAGACAAAGTGTTCACTTCCAAGATAATCTCATATTGAAGCCTATCCAAGTAAAATGTGTGCCAATATTATCTCCAAAGTGCGTTGGTTACGGGGACGCATGTTGTCCTACACAAATCTAAGTCAGTCAAGTAAAGTTCGGCGATCTTATCCTAATTGTGTGCCGGCCTTCAGCTCTAATAATGACCCTTTGGCGCCAAGAAATCTATTGAAGCCCGCCGTTGTTTATCTCCAAGATCGCCGGCATTCAGTGTGAAGCCCGCCGACCTTTCTCCAAGTGCGGCGTACTTCAGTGCCTTGCCAGTCAATCCTTGCCTATAAATAGAGCCCCAATTCGTCTCATTTAGACACATCTCTCATCCCAACAACCAAGAAAGCTCTGATACTTATTCTCTCTCAAATTCCAATCATTGGAGTGATAAAATAAAGTCAAAGTTCTAAAAGCATTGAAATACTCTCTAGATATTATTGTGGTGATCGCTAGTGACGGTAGCTTCTTCATTACATTAATTCAGAAGTATGTTGATCATTTCATACGAAATCACCACTGTAAGCATGATTACTAAAGTCATGTTAGGCTAAACTCCTTATGGTTGCTTGGATATGTTAATATAATAAAGTGTTTGGTTGTGGTCATGATCTCTTGTTGATTTCTTGTTTATGTTATGTCATTGCTGTGTTCTAAACTTATCTCCATTGTTTATCTCTTTGATTATAATTGCTAATTGGAATGGGTCGAAAGATTCAAATAGTATTTTATGGTTTTCAACATACGTCTATATGTGTTGATCAATTGAAGGAGAAATCGCTTTTGTTATTACATAAACAATAAAGTTTTAAACGTTGCAACTAGTTCTTATACTTGTTAACCACTTGTTTAAGGATTAGCAGACATAAGTCTCGAATCACAACTGTTAACTTATGAAACGTTATTTTGACGAAAACAACTAATCATTTGTTGAACTTACTCCACCTCTGAGATCATTATCATATACCATCACCAAGTTATAGCAACTATCCAAGATATCATATTTATCTCATACTTGAATTTCACAGTAAATATTTGCATAAGCTTTTTAAGTCATCTTGATTAGTTAATTGATATCTAAGAGCAATCTCAGTCCCTGTGGAACGACCTGGTCTTACCAAAATTCTTTACTATAAACGAGGGTTATACTTTTACCCGTGTGTTTTGAACTAAGAGAATTGGTAAAATTAGTTATTATAAATTTAAAGCTTTCGAAACGCATCAGGGTTGAAAATTTCCTTAGTCTTTCCACTCCAACACCATCACCAAGACCTCAAAATGTTGTCACTACTCCACCACCAACAAAGACTCCAATAGCTACCACACCACCACCTACACCAACTCACCATCCAAATCACCATCACCTCCAAAATCACCCAAGCTTGAACCATTGGAACTCTTTGGAACACCACCATCATCACCTCATCCATTTTTGGAAATTTTGGAAACCTACCTCCAAGATCCACAAATCCACCACCATTGCCATCGTTTGGTTACATTGAAGGTATGGCCAATCAACCACCTAGGGCATCCTTTATGTCAAATGAACCTCTTGATCAAGAACCATCTCAACTATCCGAACCAAAACCATTGCTCTTTCATCGTATTTACAAGGATATTCATGGGCCACTCTATAGAGAACCCCATTTTCAACAACATGATCAACCACCAGAATCTCAATCTCAATCCAAACACTTTGAATCATTTTCCCGCTCCTATGAGGAAATAGAGGCATCCATGTAGGTGGATCTTCCAAACACTCATGAGGACATCAATGATCGCCTTGATAACCTCTATGCTTTCAACAACATGGTAGAGAACCACCTTCACGAAGCAATGCAACTACAAACCTCCTTACTTTCCTCCATTGTAGCTCCACAAAATCAACCACCAACCAATGCTCCACCACCATCAACCAATGCTCCACCACCACCATCAATCAATGAACCTTCCCTTCCACATCCTCGCCACAATTGTTCTCATTGTGAGAGAACGGCCAGGATAAGTGAGAGGATAAAAATCATGGTTTACCAACTTTAAGATGAAACTCGTTTCATCCTCCAATACATCCTTGAGCGTCTCACGCTCTTTCTCATCCTCATCAACCATAGAGGAACTTTAGTTTAGGAATTTCTAAGCTAGCATCTTTCCTTTTATAGATGTAGGATTTTAATATTTCTAGTTATTTTTCTTTTCTTTTGTATTTTAGAAATAGGACTTTGACTTTCTTGTCCATTTATTTTGACTTTTGTCAAAACAAAATTTTACTTGAAATAGATCATGTTCTATTATTTATTGTGTGGTGGTTTCGCTTTATTTCTCATATTAAGTGGTTGTGATATTGTTGGTTGTCTTGCTATTTTTTTTGTTGTTTTTTGTCAGTTGTAACTTACATAACATACTTATTATATCAACACTAACCTCTCTTTTGTAGATTCAAAATCCATGTACTTGGCACCCCAACTAGGGGGAGTATTGACCAAGGGGGAGCTAATCAAAGCTCGGACTAGCACCACATTCCGCTTTGCATTTCTTCTTTTTGTTTCGGCAAAAAGGGGGAGAAAACATATTAAACTCAAAAACACATCTTTTTGCACAAAAACATCTCATACATGAAAATTAAAAGTTGCATAAAACAAGTTTAATATATATTTTTAAAAGACTTACACTATAATTATCTCATTGCTTAAAAATAAATTTTATGTTTTATCCTCAACAAAAAGAGGAAGATTGTTAATACAAATATCGCCTAAAAACATTATTTATATTTTACGATCTTTGCTAAATTTTGTTAACGACAAATTGTAAAGTTTATATTTAGCAAAACATAAATATAGTTAAAGTCTTTTACTTATAAACCTTTATTACAAACTAAACATCACTTTAGGTACATTTACATGCTACATAAACATTTTTACAAGTTTACTTTCTTTTTCATATTAATCTAAAAATAGTAATATTCATTTACATCATTCCTTGCATCATCCATGTCTTATCAAATGATATTTGTAAGATATGCCATATATTTTATTTAAATTGTTACTCAAAGAATCATAGAAAGATATGGTGAATATTTTGGTTAGATTTGGCAAAAGATTTTGTGGATTTTCTATCAGACCCTGGCGGAACCAAAATGGATAACGGACGGAACCCTCCAAAGGGTTTCGCAGTATCCGTGGGTTGCTGGCATTTCTTGCCTATAAATAGCAAGCCACACCATTGTGTTTTTTCATCGCTTACAATCATACATACTCTCATTTCTTATATCTAACTCATTCACATTTCATCTTAGTGAGATTCTTTTGTAGCAAGAAGATCACAACTTCATTTGAAAGACTTACAAGTTTTCGACGCTAAGTTGCAAGACTTGTTTGTTTACCATTGTGTGAACTCTTGTTGTTCATACATACATTGATTGTATTTATTCAGTAGTGATCAGTTAGTATTTTAGTCCTTAAAATACATAGAGTGACGGGAGTGGTTGTACCCTTGTAAAAGAACTCGACATCTAGCTTTGTGTCGGTAATCTTGTGTAAGCGACGTGTAAGGTTTCCTCCACCGGTTAAAGGAGCTTGTTGACTAGTGAATGATACACTCGAGTTGGATACTCGGGGAGTGGAGTAGGGCAAGGAAAAAGAGTCCTTGTAGACCGAACCACTATAAACATCCGTGTTGTGGTTTCATCGTTTCTTTCTTTACTTGCACTTTATTTATTTGTTTATTGTTTGAAATTGTTGATCTCACGTATAGTTCTCAAAGCAAATTAATTTTGAAAACGGTAAAACTATTCAACCCCCCTTCTAGTTTTCCATAAACTTCATTAGGAGATAGAGACCAGAACAGACAAAGATGAAGCAAAGAGGCAGATTAGGGAGTTAGAAGTCTGAAAGTTGTAATATTATCAATGTAACTCTCTAATGAAATTATCCGTTGTTTATCTAGTCCCTGTCAATTATGTGTAAGAAGAAGTTGTTTTGCTCACTTACAATAATTTAGACTTAGCATAATTTATATCCAAATATGGGGAGATTGTTGGGCCAATTTAGTGCCCAATAGTCACTGACTAGGATTTGAACACAAATTATTCTAAGTTAAGAAGGCTCTCTGATAATGAAATCTGCGAGCAATTCAAGAAGACTAGCTGATAATGAAATTAGCGAGCAACCTTAGTAGAGTTCAAGTCATAGACATCGTCAAGGAAGTCAAAGATTACTTGAAGACATACTTACTAGCTGATGCGGTTCAGCTAGCATGTATAAAGAGCTCATGCTGAATGATAAAGGTACATTAAGGGTTGTGATAAGAAAATATTTTTTACGCTTTTAGAGGGTCATTTAAGCCTTAAATCATGATTTTATGATCAAATATTACCTCAAATCGTTCCTTTTCTCATTTTAGGTACTTGGAACGTGATTTCTGGAAAATGGTGCATTTTGGAGCTTTTCGGACGTTTTTATGCTCAAGTATGAAGAAAACAAGAAAAGTCAAGAAAGTCAGGAAATCACACCTGATGGCGTCAGGCTTTACATGCTGACGCCGTCACCTTATACAAGAATAATGGTGGATTTTACACGTGATGACCCAGAAGAAAAAGTGAAGGCAACACCTGACGGCGTCAGGTGTTAATAAGTTGAGGCCGTCTGGCTTTGATGATACACGAGATGACCCAGAGGAAGTCAAAGAGTGATAGCGTCAGAAGCTTCTGTATCCGATCCGAGAACCCTAATCGCGGCGGCCTGACGGCGTCAGGATTTATAACCTGACGCCGTCAGCTTGTAAAGTCTATATATAGTTTTGGATTTTTCATTCATTAAGTGTGCAACTTTGGAGATAAACCCTAGTCTGACTTTTACAGTATTTTTAGGGTTTCAAGCCCTCTTTTCTTCCATGTTCAATTGAAGATAAGTTCTTCCTTTAATCATTCAATATGTCTATGTGTTGTTTGATTTATTGTTTGTCTAATCTTTACATTAACATGGTAGCTTAGGTTTTTTAGTGTTTGCTTAGATTTAATGAAACCTAGCTATTAATTATTGATTGTTGGTTTGTATGATTGTTTTGGCTGATTGATTTCGCGTTAGGCTTAAGAAAACTGGCTGATCTCCTATATGGTAACAAACTTGAACGTCTTAAGAAACGTAATCGGATGTGTACTACGGTTTTATTGGTTGTTTTTAATGCATAAGTGACTATTAAGGAGGCCATGGTAGGATACTAAACATGTCGTCATAGGAAGAGATAGAAGCTTATAAAGTTGGGGAAGGACGTACACGCCCCCACGAATGGTATTAAGGAAAGCAACCCTTCATCCAAACAATTATAACAAATCAATTAATCAATAAGAGATAGCTGGGGACTAGTGAAATCTAAGTAAACACATTTTCTCATCATAAGAAGTTCACCAATTTACTTTTCTTTGTTATTTTATTTTAATTGCATAAGTAGTAATTTTGGGTTAGTTGACTAGTAACTAATTCCGCCCACTCTTCCAAAACCCGAGATTTTAATTGCTTTCATAAAAACATAAAAATACAAAAAGAATCATCCCTCACCTTTAGACCTAGTTAACTAGCTTTCAATCCTAACGACACTATTCCCCTAGAGAACGATCAATCCCCCGGTACTTGCCACTCATTATACTACATCGGTCAGGTACACTGCCTGGTGGGGATTGCATGCTTCTCAAGATCCCTTGAGAAGTAAAACCTTTTGCAAGGTTGCAAAACCACGCATCAAGTTTTTGGCGCCGCTGCCGGTGAATAATTATTGTTTTGGTTGAATTTTATTTTTATTAGGTATACTCATTAGATTCCTATCTAGTGAGATTTTAATTTTCTTTTTATTAGATTTTCTTTAGTCTATCTTTTTCTTCGTGTTCTTGTTTGTGATTTCACCCGTTTGTTTCATGAATAATAACGATCATTTAATCCCTGTTATTCGTGTCTTTCGCCGTAGAAACTTTCAACTACCCGTTCTGGCCCCTATTGTAGAAGACGAAAACCCACCAAATCTGTCACCCGACCATCACTTTAACAATAATTCTAATATGGATGAATCTGACCACGACACTGACCATGAAAATGGACCTTTGTATTATTTAGATTCTGATGAGGACTTAGGTGATGGCGAAGTTCTTGATGATGTTAGAAGAGAAGAGGAAGATGATCCTCTTAAGTATGTTGAACCTAAGACAAAGATTGAGAAAGATAGTCTCTTTAATATGCAATTTCCTTGTAAAATCGGATTTAGGAGCTTTGATGCTTACCTTAACTCATCTTTACCAATGAACATAATTTTGCGTAATGAATACAACAAAATCATGGTAAATGAGTTACAATACCAAGGAGATAATATTGTTGCTAGGGCGAAAACATTGAATGTATTTGTTGGAAGCTTTGTTTATTTAGTTGATTTTATGGTCATGGAGAATTTAGGAGAGTTTATTGATGATAAGTTAACCCAAGTCGTGTTTGGAAAGCCCTTTAAAAGGCTAACCAAATTAGATGAAAAACTTATGGATGGGTTAATTACATTCTCGGACGGAGACGAGGATTTTGTCTATCAAATGCCCCGTGCACACCCTAGATTTAAGGATTTTTCTATTGAGAGATGTAATAGACTTCCCCCTCGCGATATGTTAAGTGAGAACGATAAAAGGAAAGGGCTTAAATATCCCCATGAAAAGAATAAGAGATATTATGACGGGTATTTAGAGCTAAATGATGACTATTAAAAAGATGAGGCAACAATTAGATGGCTCACACTCGGGTACGTGAGCATTAGTGACACTCGGTAGGGCGTGACTTTGAGTCTAGCTACAAGACTCGTAAATAAAGAAAAGCGCTTCTTGGGAGGCAACCCAAGCCTTTTTATTTTTTTGTTTGTTTATTTGCTTTTATTTGTTTCCGTATGCATATTTCATTCTTATGTTTATTGTTCATGTATCAAATATAAATTGTGAAAATGCTTTATTTCGTTTTTAACCTTGTCTTAATTACATATAAAGGTATTTTGCAAAAGATAAGTGTAAGGGAAATCCAAATTTGTTTATAAGAACAAATTGAACAAGAACAATAACAATAAGATATAAACATGCATATTAGTATTTGTTTGAGTCAAATACTTGTATCGAGTCACAATGAATGTTTTTGCAGGATTCTAGGAATTAAAACATAGGATTTTCTAGAAATTTTCCAAAAACAAAGTATAAAGAATTCTGTCAGATCCATTCTGACGGCGTCAGGGGTTACAACCTGACGGCGTCAGATGTTGATTTCTACAAAATTTTCCAGGTTTTATTTTTCTGCTGGAATTGTAAAGTTTCGTAAAATCTGCAATTTTTAAACTCCAGGAATCTGCAAACATTTATTTTTCAAGCATTATATCTTTACTTGGTTTCTAAGATTTATTATTATATATATTTTACCGCCGATTTTATGTGAGGTTTCGTGTTGCTTTTCTTAATTGTTTAACAGGTTATATTGGACAAGAAGATGAATATATTTCAGGAGTGAAGCTTTGCATGCTAATTTTCTTGGAGGAGGATTTAACCTTGTTACCACATCAATCCACACTGAGCTAATCAGGGGAGTATTTGTTTCACTCATTTTCATTTATCTATATTTTATTACTTTTTAAGAACATTGGAGACAATGTTCAACTTAAGTGTAACACCCCCATTTTTCACTGATCGCAGCGGATTAAGTGTTTGGGGTATTACTTCATGGAAACAAAGACAAGATATAGAAAATGACTTGAAAAGAGACGTTTTGAAAAAGATGTTATCATTCATTTATTCATCAGAGTTTTTACAGTAAAAGATATACTTTTACCAAAAGAGAGGTCCTTAAGATACGGGTTTAGACACAAAACTGATGAATGATAACTATACTGGACATTCTCATGTCCAGTACTTCTCCGTGCCAGGGTTCCTATAGTGCCTAATTACCTAGGATAACATGCTTAAAAGTCAACACGTATGTTGAGTGAGAGTCATAGGTTTAAATAGATAGTTAGTGAATACAAGTTCCACAGGGTTCAGCTTAAACCCTATGTGTGAAAAAGTTTAGTGATAGAAGGTATATTGCACTAAGCTCATGAACCACACGTTAACAATCCGGGTCATGTGGGTTGCAGACCCAACATGAGGGGATGGGAAGGATAACTTGCCAAAGTCAATCCTTCAGTGGGTTCAAGTATTGTACTTATTGGTACCACCCAGAGAGGTGTTAATACCAATGGGAGTTGTCAAACTCCAATAGATCTATCAACTATACTCGCGTTCGCGTGGGTAAAATATCCCAAACGATTAGATTCATGAATTTTAGTTATGTAGTGGTAGCAGTTAGTTTACTCGTGCAATAACCAAAGAAAAAGACTTGTATTCGGTTTAAAGCATGTATCCCCCTCACAGGGTTTGTAAAGCATTTAGAAAGCGTTTAAAAGGTGTGAGGCTATGAAAACTCACCTGGGTCTTAAGTTAATTAAAGTAGGGGTTTAGACAACTCACTCACGTATCCTGGTTTGGTGTAGGTGTGTGTATGTCAAGTCTTAGTCTCGGTTTTTCTTAACTAATCACTCTTAGGATTTTTATATATAACATAACACCGTTCGGGCAATCGTAATTCAGAAGTATATGACTCCTCACATGAAGCTCCCTACTATTGTATTATGTTATCAACATAATACCGTTCGGGCCATCATAATTCAGAAGTTAATACTCCTCACACGAAGCTCCCTATTATTGAGTTATGTTGTTATTAGGGTTTAGTTATAACATAACACCGTTCGGGCCATCGTAACTCAGAAATATATGCAATAATCGTTTGAGGAGCCAGGGCACTTTAAATCGTAAACCCAGCAAACTCGTCAAAACGAAATATCCACATAGTACTCCTCGCATGAAGCTCCCTAGTATTGTGTTATGCTTCTAACTCAAAATAGGTTTTGTATTTATGAAAATAATCCGTTTATACCCTTTAAGTTTTATATATTTATATTTTTACCCTAAACTTATAAACTACTAACAATTAAGCATATAACTTTCTAACTTTTGCATATTTAGTCCCTATACTTATATATTTTAGAGAATTGGCAAAAATGGTCCTTAAACTATACTAACTTTCATTATTTACTCTTTTTACCCTTAACTTTATAATATTTGCAAAACTAGTCCTTTTTAGTTTATAACTTATTTTAATTTATATCCTAGGGTTTCAAAACTTGGCAATATGAGTCCTTGAACTTATAACTTCTAGGAAATGTCAAAAACAGTCCCTAGACTTTATAGTTTCAAGAATTTACCATATATACCCTTATGCATGCAAACTTTTACATAACTAGTCCTAATTTCAAGTAAACTATATTTTAACATAGCAACTAAGTTTCTAAGCTTATGTTTAGCTAATCTAAGTTCAAATAAGTTATCTAATTCACATTATAGCACATAGTATAGCAATTTAGCATATAAACACCTAGTTTTCTAAAATTAGGGTTTCTAAATGAAAATTTCTAAAACTAAATGATCAAGGCTATCCTATGGTTCCTAATGCATGTTCTAAGAGTCCTAGGTCTATTCTAAAGCTACTAGATTCAAAATTAAGGCTTACCTAAGTCGTGCAAAGTGTAACGAGGGTTTATAGGTTTTTCTCGGCCAAAACTCAACTCGACAAGGCACAAGAGCTTCGCTACTCAACTTCTAAGGGTTCTTAAGGTCTTAGACTACATAAATGTATATGTAAAGAAGAGAGGGGAGGTGTGGAATGAAATGGTGTGGTTTCATGGGGTATTTATAGTGTCGAGAGGAGTAGCGAGCAAGAAAGGGTGTGCTAGGTGTCGAGGAGGGGGGAGGCCGAGTAAACATGGATAGAGGATGGTGTAGAAGGTCTAAAGGGTGACTAAGGTAAGCTATGGTGTAGCTAGGGGGCTGCCTAGGCCGGTTGTGGCTAGGGTTTGCCGTGAGGAAGAAGGTGGTGACAAGGAGGTGATGCACCTCCTTGCTTGGGTGCTTGGAGGTGCTAGGGTGCTTGCTTAGTTATAGGGAGGTGTTAGGGTGCTTGCTTGATAGTTTAGGAGTAGTATAGTAGCTAGTTTTAGGTTTTTAGGTTTAGTTTTAACTTAGTTTTGTCTAGTGAGAATTTTAGGTTTAGCCTAGGGTTTAGTGCCTAATTTGGTATCCTATGGATGTCTAATGACTAATTCTAAGTCCTAAGTGGCTTATACTAAGTGATGGTAGCTTATGGTAAAGATTTGGGAAAGTTAGACCTAGTTTCCGGGAAGTTATGACCTAGTTAGGGTTTTATGCTTATGTGACTTGTACCTAAGTTCTAAGGAGTTGTACTATGTTCTAGGGAGTATAATATAACCTAAGGTCACTAATGTAAGTCATACCTAAGCCTTGTACACTTTAGAACATGTATGGATAAGCAATTAGGGTTTTAAAGATAATCGTAAACACATAGGTGCAATTAGGGTTTTCTAGCAAGTATGGTGTATTAGAGTGATAGTTTTCTTAGTGAAAATATGTTTGTAACCTTGACTTGACATACCGGGATGTTTACATCAAGTAAACATAGTGGTGGTTGGCATAGGTGAATACGTGAGCTTGTCTAGAGGTTAGTTAGGTCATAAAGATATAATAAGGCAAAAATTTGGCTCGGGAAAATCCTGAAGGCATTTCTAACCTAGATTGTGATTAATGAGGGCCTAAGTTAAGTTAGTAAGGCATTTCTAACCTAAGGGGAAGTTAGTGGGTTGTTACATTAAGTGTAAGGGGGTAAATGAGGATACCTTAGAAACTACAATTGCACTTGATTTTTGTTTTATTTAATAGTAGATGTGTAATAAAACTAAGAGAAATACTTATTAGGGTAATTTTAGCACCAAATTTAAAATTTTATGCAACATTTAGGAGTGAAACTTTAGTCTTAATAAGCGTCTCATGGATAGGAGTTATATGACTAGCACAAAAACCATACCACTCAAAAATTTCCACCCCAAATATGTGAGGTTCGCCCCTAGATTTGTTAGGAAAAGCATTCATTATTAATGCTTGTGAGTGTACCGGTAGTATTTAGATTCTAGAACTTGCGTTAGCGATGCATCCTGAGACCACAAGTGAGACTACATTCGTGTAGTTAGGATTTACTACATGATAAGAGGCATTAGGATAACCCATGTTTTAAACCTGTTTTTATAATTACATTGACTTCATTGGTCAAGTAATTCTCCCACACCTTTGCGATGTACTCATTTTTAGTACACGATACCCCTAGTACACCCCTCTGAGCCTATCCTTTTCATTTCTAACTTTAAGCATTTTACTTAAAGAAATAATTTGTTTACAATATACCCCCAAATGTACACCCAAATCGCCTTAGCCTTCCTTGAATGCACTCATCTTTAGTGCATTATTGTTATTTGTTTAAACCCTTTGTTAATTGTCTAATTGGTTACATGGTTGTTAAGTCGAGTCATATCTTGTACATATTGTTTTGGGACGATTGGGACTTATGGGTAAAGTACTAGTGTTATGGAGTAATGGGGAAGAACATCATTTATTACCCCCATAGATACGTTAATGTTTTAAAGTACTCCAAGTGTTTGGATTATCTTGATTCGAGCCTTTATTTTGATTTATGTAAAAGTTCAAGTGTAAGGGGAGAACGAGCCCCCTTGATGTATTATTTTGGATGGTAGGGCAAGAATGTATGAAAAAAGAAAAAAAAAATCGAAAAAGAAGAAAAACGAAAAAAATTTTAGAAAAAGACAAGTAAAAAAACATATGGACTACCATCCCGTTCCTTTTATTTTATTTATGTTTATGTTATTTCAGAGTTAGCTCAAGTTGAGTCGAGTCTTGGATTAGCAACGCCACATTGTACATGTAATTAACTAAGACAATTGACTTGCCACCAGTAAAATATCCATTATCCAACAAACCGTATTTTCCATATCCCTATACCTAACGTTATAACCCTTGAAAAGACCTCTTTGATAGTTTATCCTAGGTGCTTATGCCATAGTGGTGGAGGTTTTTGATCCTTTCCCAAGCCTATGGTAATCTATTTGCTATGACAGGTAGTGAGAGATATTTTTCCATTTTCCATTTGTAATATATATATTTATAACACCCGAGAGATGAGAGTATCCAAACACTTAATGTGAGGTGCTAGTGTATAATTTCCGTGCTTGTTTTGATTAAGGTGGAGCGATCATTTGTTGTAATTACTTTTATATAAATGTTAAATGACCCCTAACTTGTATTTTGATTGGTATAAACGCCCATTTGCTTGAGGACAAGAAAATCTCAAGTGTAAGGGTATTTGATAAGGAAATATTTGTTACGCTTTTAGGGGGTCATTTAAGCCTTAAATCGTGATTTTATGATCAAATATTACCTCAAATCGTTCCTTTTCTCATTTTAGGTACTTGGAACGTGATTTCTGGAAAATGGTGCATTTTGGAGCTTTTCGGACGTTTTTATGCTCAAGTATGAAGAAAAGAAGAAAAGTCAAGAAAGTCAGGAAATCACACTTGACGGCGTCAGGCTTTACATGCTGATGCCGTCACCTTATACTGGAATGATGGTGGATTTTACACGTGATGACCCAGAAGAAAAAGTGAAGGTAACACCTGACGGCGTCAGGTGTTAATAAGTTGAGGCCGTCTAGCTTTAATGATACACGAGACGGCCCAGAGGAAGTCAAAGAGTGACGGCGTCAGAAGCTTTTGTAGACGATCCGAGAACCCTAATCGCGGCGGCCAGACAACATCAGGATTTATAACCTGACGCCGTCAGCTTGTAAATTCTATATATAGTTTTGGATTTTTCATTCATTAAGTGTGCAACTTTGAAGATAAACCCTAGTCTGACTTTTACAGTATTTTTAGGATTTCAAACCCTCTTTTCTTCCATGTTAAATTGAAGATAAGTTCTTCCTTTAATCATTCAATATGTCTATGTGTTGTTTGATTTATTGTTTGTCTTATTTTTACATTAACATGCTAGCTTAGGTTTTTTAGTGTTTGCTTAGATTTAATGAAACCTAGCTATTAATTATTGATTGTTGGTTTGTATGATTGTTTTGAGTGATTGATTTCGCGTTAGGCTTAAGAAAACTGGCTGATCTCCTATATGGTAACAAGCTTGAACGTCTTAAGAAACGTATTCGGATGTGTACTACGGTTTTAATGGTTGTTTTTAATGCATAAGTGACTATTAAGGAGGCCATGATAGGATACTAAACGTGTCGTCATAGGAAGAGATAGAAGCTTATAGAATTGGAGAAGGACGTACACGCCCCCACGACTGGTATTAAGGAAAGCAACCCTTCATCCGAACAATTATAACAAATCAATTAATCAATAAGAGATAGCTAGGGAGTAGTGAAATCTAAGTAAACACATTTTCTCATCATAAGAAGTTCACCAATTTACTTTTCTTTGTTATTTTATTTTAATTGCATAAGTAGTAATTTTGGGTTAGTTGACTAGCAACTAATTCCGCCCACTCTTCCAAAACCCGATATTTTAATTGCTTTCATAAAAACATAAAAATACAAAAAGAATCATCCCTCACCTTTAGACCTAGTTGACTAGCTTTCAATCCTAACGACACTATTCCCCTAGAGAACGATCAATCCCCCGGTACTTGCCACTCACTATACTACATCGGTCAGGTACACTGCCTGGTGGGGATTGCAAGCTTCTCAAGATCCCTTGAGAAGTAAAATCTTTTGCAAGGTTACAAAACCACGCATCAGGTTGGCAATACCCTGATGAACCTTTTAGCTCTCTGACAACCAACAGAGCTTAGCTCTTAGTCTTTGAAGTTTAGGTGGGACTTTTCAAAGATACAATTGAGCAGGATAAAGTGTATTTGGTGAAAAGTCAAACAAGATATGAGTTGATGTGAATAGTTGGCAGAACTATTCACGAAAGCAACCAAGGAGCGTTTCCAAGAATAAAAGCATTAAATGGAAGATGTACTTATTGTACTTCTTCCATAAGATGCTTGACACGTATTTACCTAAACTCACTTGCAATTACCTTGTACATAGTATATAAAGGAATGTTGGTAAAGAGTAAATGCTTGTCGCTTCACATTCTAATTGTTGAATTTATTGAAGTGCATTTACTTTCATTGTTGAACTTATAGGGATTCTCTCAAAGACTCATAAGTTTACTTGCAAACTTAGTATTCTAAGTTTGCATGTTCAGGGAGCTGAGTTATACATTGTCATTCAATTAAGTATTTTCTATTCAACACACTGTTCTTTGATTTATATCAATAAAGACTTATACGTTGAAAAGTTACATATTGTGTTGTTACTTAAATTGTTTTAACTTGTGTTTTAAAAAACTTACGTAATTTGGGAGAAAAAACAATAATGTAAAACGGAGGAGCGAGTGTGGCGCAAATGACCAAGTGGTGTTCGATAAAACGTGTTTTGAATATTAAGCGATGTACGGTCAAGCATTCACATTGATTGAGCCGTGGAAACTTTTGAGTGAACATAAAAATTGGAAATAGATTGAGATGCCAAAATTTTACGAGACCAAAGAAAAGGCTCTCAAAAAACAAAGACATTGGAAACCACCTCACACGCCACATCGGACTCGGCACATGGTGGTTTTAATCTGTACGAAGAAGCGAATGATTCTTCAGAGGAAGTGGTTCGGGAAGTTCGACCAACGGGCCGGGACAAAGCTAAGAAGAAGTGTCATCCTCCTCCATTTCTTCAGGATCTTCAGCTATTGCACCTCTTCTTATAAGAAATGGAAAAACATTGCATCAGGTTTCTTTTCCAAAAAGCAAGAAGCCTAAGGATTTTATTTAGAGATGAAGCATCGACAAATGGAATTGGAAGAACAGGCGCGTAAGCAGCAATGGAATTGGAACAACAAAAGATTCCACAAAAGCAAGAAGAACTTGACCTGCAACATCAAATGTTTGCCTTCCAACAAGAAAAGAGGGGACAAAGACCTCATGTTTTGTCATTATACTGAGGACCATTTCAAGACAACGAGAGAAGTTGTCGGAGATGAAGCAAAAATAAAGAGAAATATAATTTAGACTATTAGTTTGAGTTTTTATTGTAATATTATTTTATTTTATTTGGATTGTTAATGTAATATTTTCAAGCGATAATTACCTAAATGCCCCAGTTGCCCCAAGGCCGGGTGTTTTTGGACCGCTTTTTTTCTCATTCCCAAACTAGACCGGGTAACTGGGCAACTTGAATTACCCAACCATGTGTCCGACATTTTTTTTACCAAAGTAGACCAGTTGCCCAATTGTTATACCGAAGTAGGCCAGTTGCCATATGACTCATCACCCTCGTAATCATTGAAGACACACTTGTCGCTTACTGGGGATAGTTTCCCAATTGTACAGGGCAACCCGGTCTAGTTTAGGAACGAGAAAAAAAGCGGTTCAAAAACCCCCGACCTTGGGGCAACTGGGGCATTTAGATAATTATCCATATTTTTAATTAGTAATGAAATTTTAGTTTAGTGTTAAAAAAATGAAGGAAAAGAAATCATGTGACCCCAGTTACCATTATGATTAATTGGTCATGAAGATTATTGTAGAGAAAGAACAGCTGAGGTGGAGCTGATGTGACAGTGATGACCGCGGTCATCCGCGATCGCAGTTACGCCTAGCCTGTAAGCATTTATTGTTATCATCATGATCTTGGCTTTTACTGTGATTGTGACGCCTTTTAGGATGTCCATTGTTTCTGAGGATAAGAGGGTCTTCATTTTTTGTGGTTAGGAGCGTGTCGGCTGTGAGGTGGTATGGAATTAGGGTTTATGGATCACAGAGTGAAAACATATGCGAAGAGATGTATTTATATGTGGGATGTGAAGGGAAATGATGTGGGCTTTGCTTTGTTAATGGTGCATGGTTTTTTTGTTTCAGTTTGCTGGTTGTGATTGAATTTTTATGTAAACAATAAAAAAAAATATGTATTATGGCATCAGAAAACTCGTGTTATGCTAAGGAGGGTGTTTTAATGTCATAGACAAAACTGATGTCTTAGGCAAAAAGTACCGAAATAACCTTACTTTTCCGATAACGCCACCTCATTGCACTACACTGTACCAAACGCTCGTACGAGTCTAATTCGCTTAAAAAAAAACTAAGAAAAAATAAACCAAAACATTTTCACCAGCATTTAATTGAAAAAACTATTACATGGACCCATATCCCCAATAAATAACACACAAATCAAAAGAGTTAAAAACTTCAAAACCCCCAAATCTCTCTCTCTCTCTCTCTCTCACAAACATCTCAACCAAAACCCCCCAAATCAACGCTAATGAAACCCAAACCCTAAAATAAAGTGAAAATAATCACAATGGGCAAGTACATGGGCACTAGGAACCGAAAGACCAGCCGCCGTGAAGTTTCATTAATGGATATACCATCGGGCGTACGTACACGCGCCAAAATCCTAGCTTTACAAAAATCAAGCGACGGCGCGTGTTCCTACATCCAGCTGCGCAGCCGCCGTTTAGTGAAATTGATTGCTACGAAACGACAAAAAGAACCGTTAAAACGGTCTGATTCAGTTGAATTGAAAGCTGAGAAATTGGGGGTTGAAAATGAAGATTCAATTGGTGAAAATTTTTTGGAAATTGATAGTAGAGGAAGGTTAGTTTTGTGTTTTATTTCATTTTTTCATTGGTTAATTTTATATTTATGGGTTTATATGATTTTCCCCAAAAATAAGGCCTTTTTTTAATTGTTTGATTTTGAAATTTTTTTTAGGGGGGTTTTGAATTTGGGTATCTGGGTTTCTTTTTTCTTGATTAAATTATTGATTTTTAGTATTCTTTTTTTTTAATTAAATTTCAATATTAGGGCTTTTTTTTTTTAATAATGGTAAATTTGATTTGTTTTTTTTTTTTTNAAAACATTTTCACCAGCATTTAATTGAAAAAACTATTACATGGACCCATATCCCCAATAAATAACACACAAATCAAAAGAGTTAAAAACTTCAAAACCCCCAAATCTCTCTCTCTCTCTCTCTCTCACAAACATCTCAACCAAAACCCCCCAAATCAACGCTAATGAAACCCAAACCCTAAAATAAAGTGAAAATAATCACAATGGGCAAGTACATGGGCACTAGGAACCGCAAGACCAGCCGCCGTGAAGTTTCATTAATGGATATACCATCGGGCGTACGTACACGCGCCAAAATCCTAGCTTTACAAAAATCAAGCGACGGCGCGTGTTCCTACATCCAGCTGCGCAGCCGCCGTTTAGTGAAATTGATTGCTACGAAACGACAAAAAGAACCGTTAAAACGGTCTGATTCAGTTGAATTGAAAGCTGAGAAATTGGGGGTTGAAAATGAAGATTCAATTGGTGAAAATTTTTTGGAAATTGATAGTAGAGGAAGGTTAGTTTTGTGTTTTATTTCATTTTTTCATTGGTTAATTTTATATTTATGGGTTTATATGATTTTCCCCAAAAATAAGGCCTTTTTTTAATTGTTTGATTTTGAAATTTTTTTTAGGGGGGTTTTGAATTTGGGTATCTGGGTTTCTTTTTTCTTGATTAAATTATTGATTTTTAGTATTCTTTTTTTTTAATTAAATTTCAATATTAGGGCTTTTTTTTTTTAATAATGGTAAATTTGATTTGTTTTTTTTTTTTTTTTTTGTTTTTTTTTGTTTTTTTTTTTTTTTTTTTTTTTGTTTTTTTTTTTTTTTTGGTGGGTTTTGTTCTAATTTGAATTTGGGTATCTGGGTTTCTTTTTTCTTGAGTTAATTATTGATTTTTAGTTTTTTTTTTAATTAAATTTCTATATTAGGGCTTTTTTGAATAATGGTTAATTTGAGTTTTTTTTTTTTGGTGGGTTTTGTTCTGATTTGAATTTGGGTATCTGGGTTTCTTTTTTCTTGAATGAAATTGTGCTATTTTTGGTTAAAAGTTGGATATAAGAAATTGGAATTGTCAGTATGTATGGATTAAATTTGGGATTTTTAGTTTTGATTTTAATAATAAATTTTGGATTTTGGAACTTCTGAAAAGACTCTTCCAAAAAGGCTTTTCTTTCCTTCTCTGTCATTCTTTGGTTCTTTCAGACTGCAAGCAAAAATAAAGTAATTTTTTTTAAAGAATTTTATCATAAAAAAATTAACTTTTATTTATCTCTGCTTCTGAATTTGTTTGTATTTTGACTTCTATGTGATGTTATTTTACTGTCTTATTTATACTTGGTTTATCCGAATTTGCTTATATATGGCATGTACGTTATCGTTTTAATTTGGTTAGATCATTTGACAATGTATCAAAATTTACCGCATTCTTCTTTAGTTTGTATCAAAATTATATTTATTCTATTGCTTGTATCCTTGCTGGTAAAGTTCCCGTAATGTTACACACAATATGTTAAATCAATTAAAAGTTTATACATTCGATTGGAAAATAATAAGTTCGTTACATTTTGAGACATTTATCCCTTTTAATTACACACTGAATCAGTTTTATTTTGTATATGTGATGTTTCAAATTAACAACTGCATTGAGTTCGTTATTGGAAATTTTGGTGATCGTATAGAACGTATTATTAGATTGTGGAATTTGCGTATTGGGTCCTAAGTTGATCATGATGTTGGAATGCTTTTTTGGATGTAGTGTTTGGATTTATGATATTAGAACCAATGAAATAATTATGGGCAGGCGGCTTTTATGATATCTTTCATTGGATACCTTTGTGTTACATCAATCATGCAAGATTGAAATTTGTGATTTTTTATTGGGATTGGAATTTTTTTCTCGATCATACTACTATTATTTTACGCTTGTCGGCCCAAAGGGTCCCATGAAGGAATCTAATGTTTAAGTTATCTTATAACAATACTTTTACTTTATGTAATTAGTTGTAGTGGTTGCAACATCTCTTTGGAATGTATATGCTTAGAAATTTCTCTATTTTGTTTTTGTGACATTTGTTCGTCTCTAATTTGCGATTAAAAAATGGCTAATAATTTTAAAATCTTTCTTGTGCCAGGAGCACCCGAGAGACCACACCATGCAATTTGATTAGGGATCCAGACAATATAAGTACTCCTGGTTCCTCTACAAAACGGGCTTATTCTACTAATACCAATTACAGAGTCCAGAATTCACCACCAAAGCCAGTCCCGTCAACAGTTGAAATGGACGAGTTCTTCACTGAACCAGAAAAGCAGCAGCAACAACTATTTATTGAGAAGTATACATATAAATCTGTTCTTATGCATTATGATTACATATTATTTTGATCACAAATTGGTTGTTTATTTCTTCCATATTATTGTGCAGGTACAACTTTGACCCTGTGAACGACAAGCCGCTCCCCGGGCGTTATGAATGGGTGAAAGTGGATGGTACCAAATATGTTAAGTAATAATAGCCTAGCCGGATTGTCTTATGTATTAGTTTTTAAGTTGATCTTAAGTTTAGTCTAGCTGAAGATATGGGGGTAGAAATGACTTGTAAAGAAAGAAGTAGGACCTATGAAAGACCTAGTTTTAGTGTGTAGATTAATGATCTGTAGCATAAGAAAACAGGGTTTCTAACAGATCGTCTACTAACAGGGGAAGAAGATGGTGGTGGTTCAATGACTCTTTTTAGGTTAGTTTCCTTTAATGACCTTCATTGTCTATACATTGTACTGATGGAATGTTTGAAAACACCCCCCTCCCCTTAATAAAATATGACAGTATTCTCCTCTTTTTATCATTTTTTTTTGTGTGCTTTATTCATTATTAAATTTTATGTTTATCTGCATTTTCATGTAGATACAAATTGCAATGGGTTTTGATGTTTAAAATGTGGATTACTTTTACAGTATTGAGCATTGTGACCTACCATTTATTTTAGTCTCTTGTGGAAATTGTTGGTGAGTGACTGTGTAGTGGTGGGGTTGCTTTCTTGGTTTTTTAGAGTTGGGAAGAATCTTGTATACAAGAACAATTGTGTCAGTCTGGTACCACTTATTTTAGCGATTGGAAGCTTGTCCAACACTTGCATCTTTCATAAAAGATTCAAGTTTTCTTGTTAGTAAGCCTTTTCATGAGGTGTTTGGGTTTGTGATATGTAGAAAGATTATATGATGAACTAGTTTATGGTGTTTGGTATAATTTTGGATTGTTTATGAGTCAGATAGAATGGCCTTAACAAAAATGGTCTTTTAACATTATCTCTACTATATATAAAGATCTCTACTATATATAAAGCAAAAGTATTTTGATCAAGATTTGAAAAACTTAAAAGTGAGACTTGGTTAATATTTAAATACTTTTTTCGAACTTAAATTCCTATATAAAAATTCAAACAATAATGATTTAATGAAATAGTTGCTTTAACAATTTTCACCCAAAATTTCAAAAAAAAAAAAAAAAAAAAAAAAAAAAAAAAAAAAAAAAGAATTCTTTTTTCTTTGTTTTTTAAGGAGATTTTTCGTATTTAGTAACGCTAATCATTTTAAAAAACTCATGACAATATTACAATTTTTTTTATTATTCTGTTAGTTTATAGTTGATGGAAATAAATAATTATGCAACTATAAAAGCTTGCCACTATAAAATTTAGTTGATATTTATGGGTACTCGTCTAGTTTGATATAATTGAGTCTACCCGAAGATCCTTAAATAATTTTAACTTGCCTCTCTAGAAAGTTAATTATGAGATTACGACAACTTAAAACACACGCATATCTAAAGTCTAAACGCCATCTTCTGCAGTTTGGTTTCTAACTGAAGCTTATTTGGTTTTGATCATTTTCTATCGTAAAATCACTCTCAAAGTTCAATGCCCTAAGCCAGTTTGGTCGCTTGCAGGTCTTGCTAAGTTCGTATTTAATTTACTATTGAAATTCTGGATACATGTGGTTAAAAAGTAACATATGGTGGTTCCGCAACAAGATGATTTTTAAGTCCAAGCGTCCGAGAAAAGATGAAGTTTTTGATAGTACAGTTTCTCAATCTTTTATGTGGTGTATCTCGAGAGCTAAACGTAATCTCGCTTGGTTAGATTGGATTAAGAGTTCTTTACTTGTAATTTTGTAATGTTCTTGATTCTAGCTTCTTGTTAGATCCATATAAATAAAATTTTGTTGTTCCAAAAAATAAAANAACTTGGAGTCGGTACCTGATGCGTGGATTGCGGTCTACACAAAATGTTTTACCTCTCAAGGGATCTTAAGAAGCTTGCAATCCCCACCAGGCAGTGTACCTGACCGATGTAGTATTGTGAAGTGGCAAGTACCGGGGGATTGATTTTTCGCCACAGGGAATAATGTTCGTTAGGATTGAAAGTAGTCTTATTAGCCCTAGAGGTGAGGGATGATTCTTTTTGTATTTTTATATTTAATGGAAAGCAAGTAAAAATCTCGGTTTTGGAAGAAGTGGGCGGAATTAGTTGCTAGTCAACTAACCTTAATAAACTACAAATGCAAATAAAATAAAATATACACAATATAAACTAAAATAAACTTCATTAATTAAAAAACCACACATTACATAAATTTAAAAAAAAAAATAAATAAATAAATAAAAAACACACACACACACATTACATTAAAAAAAATACAAACTAATTATCCAAGTTCCATAAAGGGTAAAAGCCATAAAATACCATCGTACTTTCAAAAATGTCCCAACTTAACCAATTTACCTTTTTATTGCGGACTTTACCAATGAACTATCAAATTTTTAGCCGACTTTATGAATGAACTTTCAAATTTTTAGCCGACTTGAACCACAAAATAGCTAAATTTGGTTCAAGTCGGCTAAAAATTTGAAAGTTCATTGGTAAAGTCCGCAATAAAAAAGTAAATTGGTCAAGTTGAGACATTTTTTAAAGTACGATGGTATTTTATGGCTTTTACCCTTCCATAAATGCTCCACAAGGTCTTGTCGAAGGTCGTCGTGAATTTTTCGATCTCGAAGTTCTTTAATTTTCCTAAGATGTAAATCACATCTTTCGATCCAAGTATCTGGCATGTTCGGCCGTGGATCAACGAATGTATCTTTTAAATTCACTTCGAATCCTTCGTCTTCCAATATCATGTTGTGTAACATTATACAACAATACATGATTAGTTTCAAAGTGTTGATTTGCCAAGCACGTGCGGGTTGTCGTATAATCCCCCAACGACCTTGTAGGACTCTGAAGGCTCGTTCAATATCTTTTCTAGCACTTTCTTGAACTCTTTTGAATTTCAAATTTTTTTCCGACCTTGCAACACTAAAATTTTTCACAAACACGGACCATGTTGGATAAATGCCGTCGGCTTTTGAATTGCTTCCTTATTAGCAAGAGGGTCATGGTATAGATAAAAACGCTCGATAGAATCAAGGTTTGAAAGGGGCCACTTATCCGTGTAGAGACAAGTACCAATATTAGGGACGCCAAGCATTGTTGCAAAATCTCTCAATTGTATGAAATGTGGTGTTTGATTGGTTGTAAAGGTTAGTGATATCTCACCATCGTCATCTAAAGAGAGGGTTATGGTTGCGTAGAATTCTAAGATGAACCTAGGACAAATTGGCTCATCGATATCAAGGAGACAATCAAAGTTGATTGTGGCGAAGTTTTGTCTAATAGATATTCCTTCTAGAAAGGCCGGATCAATAGTTCTACCTTCATGAACATAACGTTTTTCTAAGGCCTTAAAGGTTTCTACTTGAACTTTATCAAGTCCTTGGGTCTTATGGTGTTTGGGTAGGTACTTAAGGGTTTCCTTGTGATCGGAGAATTTTGCGGGAGGCATGTTGATTCCTAGAAAAACACAAAATCTTATGTTAACGACTTTTAACAATGTGGATGTTCTAATGTGTTCCTATATGCAAACAATGTGGAGACTTGGTTATCTTGACTCGTGTAGAAGCCCAAATTGTTTTGTTATGCAAATTTTGTTGGAAAAACAAAAGATAACCAAAACGCTCCTAATTGAATGTGTCTTCGATTGAATGTACCCGAAAATACATATTAGTTATGTATCCCCTTTAGCATTCAAGAGACAATATGCAAGTGATGTTTCAATGATGTTTTTCATTTGTTTTAACAATGTGGTGAAGAGTTATGTTCTAGTTGGTAAAATTATTTTGAGAGACAATGCACTTGGTGTGTTTGGTAATAACAACAAAGGTTAACTCAATAAACAAAGGATGCAATTCTTAACTAATGGAAGACATGATTGGTTTGCAACCAAGTTTTTCATGAATTAAAAGTTTTATGCATAAACCCTAAGATTCTAGTTAATGAATTTAAATGAAAATGTCATACATGAATCAAAAATGCAATTATGATTAGAACACTTACAAAGTTGATTGGATTTGAAGAGATTAGAGTGAAAGCCCTAAAATTCGTGTGGTTGTGTTTTTTTTGAGAGGGTGATGGCTGTTTGAAAAGTGGATGAATAAGTTAAGAGGGTGTTTGGTTTTGAATGTGAATTAAAACTGACTGCTGGTTCGGCGGATATGGCGGAACCAAAAACTTGGTTCCGCCCGTATGGGCTGAGGGTTCCGCCGGTTCAGCAGAAAAACAAAGGAGATATGTTGTGATTGTTGTGATCATACTCTAGTGTTCAACACTAAGGTTTTAGGTTCCATAAGTCCTAAACTAGGTCTAGGAAAGTTTGAAGATCCTAATCCGAGAGGTTTAGAAGGGATGTCAACCAATGTGGTTATCGTAATGGACGTTATAGGTTGAGATGTTCCTTAATGAACATTTTTACCAATCCTATGGCGATGAATCTCACTATGTCATTCTAAGAGCATAATGGATTTGATTGACACTGACGTTGACGCTTCCTTTGTTTAAACGAGGGATTCCGTCGTTGACGTGAGTTTGCTTCATCTCAAGGAGTTTGTTAACGTGTTTTTTCGTCCAATGCCGTTTTGAGAGCTTTAAGCTTCTTTTGAGAATCATTTGGTAAGAAAGCATAAAAGTGCAAGTACAACTTGTGCTTTTTCTCTTATCTCAATCACCGTCATAATTCAACTAGGTGTACACTTACGGTTTCTATTCCCATTCCTTTGGGATACCATAATCCTTGTGTAGTATCTTTTGACGTGTTCAAACACTCTCTTCCAAAGGAGATGTTTTAGATTCTTTTCTAAAACGAGCACATAGATAAGCACCAAACATAATGTTGAATCTAATTGTTATGAAAACAAGTAGTCTTCCGAACATTTCTCTATGTTTAGTTTTATCTACGGATTTACTAATCTCATTCTTGATAAGTCATCAACTACTTAACTATTGAGAACAAGAAAGTAATTAGGATTGTCCTTAAGTGATAATTTCTTGCTTTTGGAGCTTGCTTGTATTATCAAAAAGTCTTTCAATTGTTGACACTCCATTCACTTAATCTATTTTTGAAAGATCTAATTTGTTAAAACTCGTAGTTTTACTCTAATGTCAAAAAGCTTGTTTTTATCAAATATGTTTGATTTTTACCAATGACTCATGATTCAAGACATATGACCTATGTCAATATTGCTTGATTAAATGTTTGACTCGAGGTAAGAAGACATTGTTTATATTTTGAACTGTAACCTTAATGTTGTGACACTCGTTAGTATATGACTTTAGAATTTTAAACATCTATGTTTATTCCTTTTAATAATTCATCTTCCTTGTCATTTTACTTAACTTGCTTGTCTTACCATTGTTGGACATTCGACTAAGTCATCATCTACCGAAGATGATATCTTAGAAGGAGGTGGTCTTTCGTTAAATGTTATATTCAACGACTCCTCGACTCTTTAGGTTTCCTTTCATAAAAACATTGTGAACTTTATTAGTTTTTGAAAAAGTCCAAGAGGTACAACATCATACGACTAAGTGTCACTTATGGTGTGTAAATTCAAGATGTTGAAAACTCATTTTCTTCCATGCATCTTAATTTATGCTAATGTGATTTATTTCACCTTGTGTGTTTTGTGTGAAATTATCATAAAAGGGTGATTGAAGTAAAACACAATTAAAGACCCAAAGTGTGGTGTTTAGGAATGTTTTTTTGCAAGCATCACAAAAGTGTTAGACATGTTATCACTTAGGAGATTCTTAGTTAGCTCATTTGTGAGCAAGAGTTAAGTGAGACTAACTCAAGAGTTTCTCATGTTTATCTCTTGA
>LBNU01010830.1:102672-114051 GCA_014162995.1 Artemisia annua | reverse complement strand
CATTGTGGGACGGTCCTAGATCGGGCACATGATGTGCACGTGGAAAGGTACTTCGCAACTAATGTCTTTGATTATGTTATGAGTTCGATTCGATTGGATGTATATGTTAGTTTGTATTTAAATTCCCTTGATGGGACCTACATTTTAAGGCAACGACTTCTTAAGAGAAGATCGAAACTACTAGCGTTTAATTTAGTATCTTATCGACTAATAATTTATTGAAAACGAAGTTTATGAAGGAAATTCATTTCTGCTCAGGCGAAATTAAATAGTAGAACAAAATAAGGAAATGGAGCGAGAGTTATTTACCAAGTAACTACCATGAGTAGCGTTACATCTACCTTTGAAGTAAGCTGTGTCTCGTTTTTAAGCTTAGTTGTGGACTTGTGAAAAATCAAGGATTGACGAACTTTATCCTATGGTCGCACGTCTCTATGAGGATGTGTTTCTACTTTTGACCTAAAGTTATTGGCTAATAATGAAAGTCAAACATACCGTCGCAAGAATAAAGTATGGAAAAATATAAAACTACAAAAATAGTAGTGTAAAGTTAGTACGTTAAATAAAATGGGTAAACGGGGCGTTTTAGGGAATAAACAATTTTGAAATCTCTTTTGAACGATCTTGCTACTTTTCAAAGTTAGTAAAAAAGGTTTCTAAATTATTTATCTCAAGAGCGTGACGTGATTACATTGCGTGAGGACACGGCAATACCTTAGTCTGAGGGATTTTGGTATGTGTTTATACACATACCTTTTATAGACCAAAACCCGACCAAATAGACCAAAAACTAACCCATAAATGCCAAATATTTGTGTTTTTGTGTTTTTGAATGTGCAGGCATGGATTTATGAGAAAAGGACGAAAAATCACAAGAAAATGACAAAACGAGCACGGGATTTGGAAAAGTGTCTAAAACCGGAACCGGGGAAGCTAGTGGTCAAATTCGAGCTCATAATGCCCAAAGTCATCCTCAAAGTTTCAGAAATGGCAAAAGAGACCCTTGGATCATAATTTGAGAAAGATGTCACAAATGGTCCTTTTGAAGATTATTTTGAAGTTTTGACAACAAAAGCCCTCCAAGTATTCATGATATGTCACAAAGGATCCTTGAATAAAATTTTCAAAGATTGGCAGAACTGGTCCTTATATTTTCAGAAGTTACATTTTTGGTCCCTTGGATGATATAACTACTACAACCGGATCCTACATAACCTTTAACCCATTTTCCACTAATAACCCAACACCCATTATCTCATAAACCCATTAACCCATCCCCATTTATCCCATAGCCCAATTACCACAAAAGCCCACATCCCATTCATTTAAACCCACAACCCACCCCCTATACCCAGTTAAATAAAATGAAGTAAAAAGTATAAACGCGCCATTGCCTTTTACTGTGCATCTCCTTCATCAAATTACCCTGCTCACTAGTCACTTTCACCCAAGATTCCTAGTACGAGGTTGTAGCCTTCTGGAAGGTCTGACACAGCAGAGAATGTCATCATTTATCCTCACACGTGGACTTTTCTAGCTCCCTGATTGGTTAATGGTACGTGGAATAAAGATAAGGATTGATTCAAACGGCTATGAATTGGTGGGATGTCGACATCCAGATAAGACCGAGAGATGAGTGGCCAAGAATTGCTTCTAGGACCTTTTGAGCCAAAACCCTAGCTCACCCTTCATCTCCTATATATAGGACCCTCTGTAAACGTTTGAAGTAGTAGGTTTTAGAGTAAAGTTATGCTGTCAAATTAGTTTCTCAAATGTACTCTTAGGGTGTGTTTGGTATAGAGAAATAAGACTCGAGAAATGGAAATGATGTGATTTCTCATGTTTGGTAAGTAAGAGAAAACAAAAAGCGGAGAATTTCTAACTCTCGAGAAAACATTCTCTTGTTATTTGATTTCCATCCAACTTGGTGTGGAAATGTAAACTCTCCGTCTTTTTTTCAGTTGTTAAAAAAATAGTCAAATTTATAGAAGGGGTATAAAATTGGTCAAATCACGTGCAAGGCACAATTGACACCAAATCACCACTTGAAATCATATCTGCTTAAAAAAACCATATATGCTTATTTGGGGATCCACCTTCCATCAATCACCATGATACCATCTGCACATCCTCTGCCATCTTCCCATCTGTTACTCCTCCGCTGTCCTACTTCTACTACTCCGGTAGTGTGATTACAGTTTAAGTGATGATAAGGTTATGTTCAAGAGCCACTTGTAAATTTTGATGGGGCTTTTTTTCTTGCTTTGTTTATCCCAATTTAAATTGGATATTACAGGTTGGAAAAGAGGATAGTAAACAGGATGATGATGCAACCATATATACTGATGATAAGGTTTATTTATCAATATATATCTGACGAGGTTTATGGTGTTCATTTATTTTATTTTATTTTTAATTTATTATTTTTTTAATGATTTTCTCATCCAACAAAATAATGTCAAACAAAAAATTTATCAAATAAAAAAATTAATGCTTATTTCTCGGGTTAAGTCTCTTTTGTTACCAAACACTGGAATTCATCAAAATTCTCTACTGATTTCTATTCTCTGAATTTCTAATCTCTACCCCATTTCTATTCTCTGAATCTCTCTACCAAACGTGCCCTTAGTTTAATCATGTAATCTCAGTCTTATTAATAAAAGTTTCTAGTTAATTTCTTTAAATCTTGTTCAATTAGCTGCTCTGTTTTTAGAATAGCCTACAAGTAATCAAATTAGCTTACTTTCAGTTTTATAAACCCTTGTTAAATCCATTGTTAGCTTTTATAAAGTTTATCGTTTTACTTATTAATTTTTAAAAAAAAAAAAAAAAAAAAAAAAAAAAANAAGAAGAAAAATCTAAAAAATCCAAAAATATGTTGTTTTGTCTAAACCTAGCTTGCAATCAAGCTTGTTTTCAGTAGCTTACACTTCATTCTAGCTCATCTAGCTTTAGTGAAGTTGTTAGTAGGATAAAACAGTAAAAGCTCTCAATTTCACTTAAAGTCAACAAAAAGTCAACCGAAACAAGCTTATGGTGAATTCTGGGTGTAATGGATAGTCCAAGAGGAGATTTGGAAGCCTTTGGCCTATCAAAAGATAGGCAAGCTTAGTGAATTCCCTCTATTTGAGTTGAGGGGGAAAGCTTTGTAAGTTTTTTCTATATTTTTCAATTCCTCTAAATCATATTTAGTTATAGATCTGCTGTTGCTTATTTATTGTTGTTTGCTAGTTAGATCTGATCATATTCTGTGGTAGTTTAAGTGTTTGATGTTTGATTCATAGTAGTTGCTTCATTAGTGTCTCATTTCTGTTCTATCTCTAGTGTAGTTAATTATAGATCTGTCACTTTTGATTCTAGCTGATATTAGTAGTTTATCTGTGTTTAATTGACCTTATTGAGTTGTTATAAGTGTTGTTTAATCATGAGTTGTGACTGCTAATGTTTGTATCTGCTAGTTGATTTGTTAAATGTGTCTGCAGGGGTGTTTGGATTAGGCTTTAATTTAAGGATCTGGTTGTTAAGTTGCTGTCATTTCTGCATAGATTAGTCACTTAGGGTATATTAGAGTAATATTAGTCATAAACTTTGCACCTTTAATGTAAAAAGTCAAAAATTCATGTTCACTTAAAATATGTGCACAAATCTTGTTGTAGTTCACCTGCACTTGTTTGAATTGTTGCATTTTATGTTTGAGGTTGTGATTTAAGTAGTTACACAAGTTAATACAACATATAGGAGTAGATATAAGCTGCTTAATTTCAGTTTGGTCAAAGTTCTTTAGCAATCAAAAAGTCAACAACTGTAGCAACTGAACCAGTTTGTCTTGCTGAACATGGGGTAAATTAGTGTTCAATTGGTGTGTAACTTTTAGGGCTTTTTGGTTTTTTGTGCTCTCTGGTGGGTGATCTTACTTTTGCCCCCCTAATATTCACATAATACAGCCTTTTAGACTGCTTTGTGAGTGCTTAAAGTGGGCCTGTAACTGCTTGTTCTGTCCACTATTTTCCAACTGCTAATCTGCTTATTTGGCTTAATCTGTGTGCTTATCTGTATTTCACTAGTTGATTTATGCTTATTTATGTGGTCTTTACTGTTCCTGAGCTCATTGTGCATTTAAGTGCTTATTAGCTTATTAATAAGTGCTTATTTTGGACTGCTTATTCTGTTACTGCTTATTAGGACTTATAAATCTGTCTCATTTATTTTTCATAGGTTCTAAATAATATATTAGAATTTCCAGAAAAATTTCATAATTAATTAAGTCCATTTGCTATTTATTTTAATTAAAGTTAGGTTTAAATCAATTTAATTTGTTTTTAATTAATATTAATTAAAGAAAAATCCAAAAAAATTATTTTTATTTTTAAAATTAGTTTTTAGTTAAATCAGAACTTAAAAAATTTTATTTTTCATTTTTCTTAATTATTTGCAATTTAGTACATTTTAATAGTTAAATTAGAATTCAAATTAACTTAAATCCTTTTTTAATTAATAATAAATCACAAAAAGACAAAAAAAAATTTTATTTTAATTTAAATAATAGTTTTCAGTTAATTTAGGTTTTATTAAATTAAATCTTCAATTTTTAAGTTAATTTTCATATTTATTTACTATTTAAATCTTAAACAAAAATACAAAAAGAGTTTTTAATTAATTCAAATTAAAGAAAAGAAAACAAAAAAATTTATAATTTTCCAAAAAGTTTTTAATTTCATTTAGGATTTTATAAAATTTAGTTTTCCCCCATAGCCCTTTTAATTTTATTAGTTGCTTTAAATCTCGGGATTAGCCCGGGATTTGCGTTAATTACGTTTAATTTTACGTTTTTAATTAGTGTGCTTTAATTACATGTGTTATTTACGAGTTTCCTTAATTGTAGTTTTAAAATCAACACAATCCCTTTTATTTCACTTTTCTTCACACAAATTCACAAATCGATAACTACGGTTCCATTCACCTTCACACGGAACACGACCCGGGTATTTCTTATTCGTTGAGAAATTACTTGGATAATATACTATACTATCAAAACGACCTTATCATTGGCCTACGTAGGAAATCTCGAGCGTACAACTGAATAATAGCATCACAAAAAAATTGAAGGCATTCACGTGACGTTCTTTGTGCCATTTCTAAATATTCGTCAAACTCATCCGGTGGATTACCGGTTGCGAGTTGTTTAATGGCAGACGAACATTTTTGTATGGCTGTGAAACTTTTTTTCGATCTAGCATCATAACCTTCTTGAAAATACTCGAATCTAGCCTCAATATCATGTGTGATTTTCAAAAATAAACTTTTAGGCATACGATACCTATCTTCAAAAAACTCATCATCGAATTTCGGATCTTCACAAAAATAATCAAGATGCAATCTTTCTGCAGCTTTGATCCGATCGCGTTTTACTGATTTTCGTCTCGACCTTGCCGTATCAGCTACCTCATCTTCGTCAATCGCATTAGCAAACACCTCGAGACTACTATCGTTAGACCACTGAAACGGCTCATCTAACAATAAAGTCGAACCAATTCTTTTATGCTCCATATGGTTTGAGTTTTTTTTTTTGGGCACTATGGTTTTTTTTTGATCGAATACAATTGCTCGTTGGTAACTATTTTTTTTTTTTTTTTTTTTTTTTTTTTTTTTTTTTTTTTTTTTTTTTTTTTTGTCTTGATAGATGGTAGCTGATGGGTATATATACAAAAGAAAAAAAAATAAAAAAAAAAATATATGACCGTTGCAGCCACAAACGGTCGAATCAAACCCTCCCAACGTTCAAATTTCCTCTCCTTCCCGTGCGTGAAGACTTCCCGTGCCAGAAGCTTACCGTGCGGTACCGTGGGGATGGCGGCGGTGTTCCCGCACGGTACCGTCTTTGCCTTATCGTGACCATTGCCAACCCCCTTATGGCTTCTTTGAATGAGTATTTGATGTTCATGATGTTTTACACATTGGCGTTGCATGAAAAGAAAAAAAAAATGATAGAAAGTTGAATTATTGTGTTTTTGAGTTTTCTTGAATTTAAAAAAAATGAAATACTCGAGAAGTGGGTGTCTGATATTGCCTTTTAGTAATGGCTATTTGTTTTTCAAGTCGCAAATAATTGGTTTTTAGTAATTGCATATAATGAAACTGATTTTGATCATATAATTATTTCACAATCAAATAGTATGTTTTGGTTAATCCGTTTAATATTGATGCAACAATAGTTATTTTTCATTTTCTGATTACGAAAAGAATTAATTTACGTGTACTGAAGTACTTAACTAATAAGATTTTTGTGAAACATTAAATAACTTATTATCCAGCTTCAATGTAGAGTACTGGTCAATTCCATCAAGTGAAGTGCACCCCTCTTTAGATTGAGTTTTTGTACTAACAGCTTTTCCATCTTTGTGAAGATAGTTGTGATCACGACTGATTCATGATTTTTGATAATGTGTTGCACAATCGCCAGTTGGATTAACTAAAGTTACATAATAAAAAACGAAGGTAGCAAAAGAAAATTCTCAAGGGTTGCTCACGCAAAATCTACAGTTTTTAAATTCTTTTTTCACTTTGTAACCTACAATCGAGTGTAGCACGTGACACATTTGACATCAATATATTGTGACTTGGATTGTTTGAGGTTTAGATGAACTTAAATCAGAGATAGAAAGCAACCCATCATCACACAGCATAGGTGCAAGTGCAACATGTAACATGTGCTTTGCTGCTCCATTTTTGTCCATGAAATTGGCAATCATCATTATCAATCATAAAATTGTCATCAAACTAGAAAAGAAAAAACTTGGTGAAAATCAATATTCAGTTCTTATATGAATGCTATAAATTGGCAGAAATACACACTATGGGCATGTTTGGCAAGAGCTTTTTGAGGAGCTATTAGCTTTTTGTTATAAAAATAAACTCTTCTAAAATAAATAGCTCTGTTTGGATACGTTAACTACAAGCTTCTATTTCAAACAAATAGCTCCTAAATGAAAAGCTGATTCATGAAGCTTTTTAATTATCTTGGAGCTGTTAAAACTTTAAATTACTGATATACCCTCCAAATATTTGTTTACAATTATAAATATGTCCTTTTATGTCATTTTACATCTTATAATTCATTTAACAGCTAACTTACAAAACACTTTTATTTAAAAAAAGATACAGCTTGTAGCTCATGTTAACAGCTTTGCAGTTTACAGTTTACAGCTTACAGCATACCTAGTTTTGCCAAACATACCCTATATTAAAAGAGTGATATATGTTGCCTCAAGCAAAAGTAAACTTGAAGAACTAAAGGGTTTGTATCCTAACGATATTTCATATTGTGTGAGAAGTTTTTTAACTAATGTGTTCAAGTCATACTTAAAATATGTGAGATTAATTTGTAATGTGTGTTGTGAGATGCTAAGTTGCCCTTCGAAAGGAAAAAGTAAACGTGAAGTAATTGAGCCGTCGTATATATGTGACTACATTTTCAAGTTGCAGCAAATTTTATATTTGTACATGCTTATGAATGCGTATATTTTTTTATTTACAATTTTATAAAGTGAGAAAGTGTAGTAAATATCTTATATATCTTCGCGGTTTTAAAACGTACTGTAATACTTTTATAGTCGTTTGTATGTAACAATCAAACCAAAATGCTCCCGTCTTAAAATATATATATATATATATATATATATATATATATATATATATATATATATATATATATATATATATATATATATATATATATAGTGTAACTTTATTTTCAGAACCCTGTTAAGTGCGAGAACTGCGAGAACCCTCTTTTTTACTCCTAATAATGCATAATATACATCATGTCAATGCATAATGGCATTTTTGAAAATACTTGTAACTTAATTTGACAGAAAAAAATTAAATTAAGGGCAAAGTGGGAATTTAATTTTTCCATAAAAATAGGATCACAAACCTAAAAACCGTTTCCCAAACCTATGTTTTATTGTATTCACAATCATCTCTCTCTCTCTCATTTTTTCTCTCTTCCTTTCAAAAACCCTAGCCGCCCACTTATATGCAGCTTCACGTGTGCCCAAATCGACCCATCTTATGTAATCGGATCAAGACTCCTGCACTAGGTCTCCGCTCAATCATGTAAGTATATTGTTATGGAGATGCACACAAATAATAGCAACACAATAATCAGATCGATTTATATAACTTTAGATCTAGAAAAAAAAAATAAAGGAAGGCACATAAAAGGTTACGCGGTTTATTATATAAGTATGATCCGGCTCATGTCGAGTAGAAAGCTATACTTATTGAACTCCACTTGTCGAGAATAATGATCTAGTGTTATTGCATTTTTCATGTCAATTTTAGCATCAACTTTTGTGTTTCAGGTGTATTATTTTTTAAGTTTGTTGTGATGTTTCATGTTTCACAGTATTTTTTCTTTTTTGGGTTTGGGTATTTTGTTCAATGTAATGTTTATTCGGATTCTTTATACAATAGGTTTTAAGACCACAAGAGATAAATATTGGGTCATGTGAAAGATTGATTTTTTTTTTTTTTTTTTTCAGTTTTGGTTTACGTCTTTATGAATGCAATAATGGATAAGACTTTTAGAGATGAATAGTTTTGTGAAAAAGAAGTCATGTGGGTCTATTTTATTCTATTTTATTAGTTGTTCTAATATGATTTGTTGTAGTTCAATCTATTTTATTTTTGTTTTGTTAATAGAGTAACATTTATGCCAGACCATAAATGAAGGCTTTAGATATTAATGATACTACTGTGTCGAAATTAGGNTTTTTTTTTTTTTTTTTTGTCAGTTTTGGTTTACGTCTTTATGAATGCAATAATGGATAAGACTTTTAGAGATGAATAGTTTTGTGAAAAAGAAGTCATGTGGGTCTATTTTATTCTATTTTATTAGTTGTTCTAATATGATTTGTTGTAGTTCAATCTATTTTATTTTTGTTTTGTTAATAGAGTAACATTTATGCCAGACCATAAATGAAGGCTTTAGATATTAATGATACTACTGTGTCGAAATTAGGATATGGTTGTGCTTTTAAGATCTTGATTTAGACCTTTAGCTATGTAGGAAAAACAGTTGCATGAAATAACATAAGAGTTGGTGTTGTTTACGAATAAAACATATATGTTTACGTATAAAACATATATGTTTTGTGATTGAATTTTATATGTTTTGCATGCATAAAAAAATTGGTCTCTTGTTTATTTGTGTTTGCTAGTTTAAGCTTGTGCATGTGTGTTATGTTATTTTGAGTTTTATTTTAAAAGTATTTAATCTTGACTATTATTTTTTCTAGGCGTGACAATATGTTCTTCGAAGGCGATCACATAAACTGGAAGTACATATATGTTCTTGGAAGGTGTGCATGTATGTTTTTGGAAGACATGCACACATGTTCGAAAGAATCTGATGAGAAATTTCAAACACATATGTTTTCTGCACATACGTTCTTAGAAGGCGTGCATATGTATATCAGAATGATACATTTGATTTTTATTTCATTTGATATAAAATTTATGTATTATATTATGTTCTTGGTTTGTAATAAATGTAAAGGTTACGACTATAATTTATGTTTTTAGTTTTTATTTAAGAAGTTTATAGAATATACCCGCATAAACATATGTTCAATTACATTTTTAAGTAAAATTCATTTCAAGTTTAAACTATTGTAAAATAAAAACACATGTAAATTTAAATTATTTAAAAGAAACACATATGCACCTTGACTTTCTAAGAACATGCATGCTAAAAAAAAATGAAAATGAAAATGAAAATTATGAGATATTTAAAAACGGGATTTAATAAAAAAAAATCTAAAATATATAAAAATTGTATTTTACAATAATACCCTTTACATTAAATAATAATCTTTTATATTTAAAAAAATCTCATTGGTCTAGAGGAGTTCTCGCAGTTCTCGCACTTAACAGGGTTCTGAAAATAAAGCTCCCCTATATATAGAAAAACACGGTCCGATTCAAGCCGGTTTTTCTATTCGTTTTGGTCTGCGATCTATTATCTAAGCCCTATATAGTGCATACGTATATAGTCAATAGATAGTAATTTGGTTTACATTTTCGGTTCTATACATCCATATCTATTTTCTAGAAAGTGCATCAGTCTCGGATAGTCGTCGTTCATCCACATCACAGTGACCCAATCACAGGTTCAATGCACAAAATTGACCATTGTTGCTTGTTTGATATGTTTTGTTGCGACAAAACCAACCCTTCAACCTCGAGGCAAGGTTTTTACCTTGGAACATAATTTGACTATATGTCTATTATTGGTTGTAAATATAACTATTTTAACCATAGTTGAAACAAACAACGTATAAATTGTTCGCGCATCGAAGCATAACTGAAATTTGGTATTATATAATGATGTCTTGTGTGAGTGTACTTTTAACTATATTGTAGGCTTAAAATTGTGAGGCAACTTTAGCCGACCAAAAACTTGAACGATCCAATAATAACATGTTGCAGTCGAATAATAATTCATATTCATAAAAAAGTGTCTCGTTTACAATTCTTAGTTACAGTATAATCTTTTATATAATAAAAGAATTACATCATTTCGGAGTGTTTTTGCAAAATCCTTCTCATTGAAAAAAAAAATTGGACCAATAGGAGAGCTCGATTTTGCCACGTAGGCGAAATCGAGCAATATGATTGGTCAATCGAAAGTCAAAATTGAATTGATTTTGGTCAAACTTAATAAATTTGGTGGAGAAATTTAGTTAAGAAAAAAATGCATAAAAATATAGGTGTCAAATTTATGAAAACAAAACTTAAAAAAAGAAGAAGTAATTAATAAAACTTTAGTGGTTGAATTTTAAATAAATTATATAGAGTTAAGTGTAAAATTACAAGATTTCTTGTTTTTTAATAACTTTAGAAAAACACAAATACCCCTTACACTTTATACTCATTATACTTTATAATATTAACTTTGTTTAAAATTACATGAGTATTAGCATTAGTTTTTAGACTTTCATCTATTAAAATTATAATATGCGAATTAGTTTTAATATTGTTAGTTTTAGACTTTATCCTTTAGAATATTTTTTTTAAATAACGACTCATGTTATTCTATTTAAAAGTTTAATTTATGCGTACGCGAGTTTGAATATTAAATACGGCTAAATTATTAGTAACGGGAATTTAAATATCAAATAGTAAGCATGAGTTACTATGGCGATTCTACTTATAACCACGACTCATGAAATTGTTATTTAAAATTTATATATGAATATCCATAAAAACATTTTTAAAACTTTACGGAACATATTTTAACTTCATTAATGCTCATTATGTACTTCTAAACTCGCACATTTTGTACAACATGATATCAATAGTTAAAGTTAAACAATA